>WEZZ01004083.1:34252-44795 GCA_013400585.1 Chloropsis cyanopogon
TTTTTCTTGTTATTTACTGTTAATAAAATTTTCTTTATATCCCTTGAAGATTCAGAGCCTGCTTTGCCCTTCTCTTAACCCTACCTCACAGCATCCAAGAAAACCCACCACAATGTCTATACAGGAAATCCAGTTAAGTAGTTTACACCAGATACCTCACTCCTCTATGACTAAGTTAAACAAGATGCACATTTTCCTAAATTTTATAAGACTGCAGTTCATGGTTCAAGTTCAACTGTGCTGGTGTTGTGTTGTTAGTGATATAAAAGAAAACCTTGAAATATATTTTTCAAATCTGATAACAAATGACAATGCAAACAAGTTTTTACAACAAATTCATCTGTTCTCAAAAACCATGTGCCTTTAGCCATACAAACTACATTTTGACAAAATTCCTCTTGAGAGGCATGGAGGAAGTGCAAAAGTTAAAGTTACGAGGTAGTCTTCTCTTATCAGACACAAAGAGCTTATAAAGCAAGAAATATAAATTAGAGAATAATTTTATTATTTCTTTTTCAAGAAAGGAGACTACAAGTAGAAAACAATGGATTTATAGCAAATTTTTGAATAATTTTAGCAACCAGCAAGGAAACATGGAGAATAATGGTGAAGTGGGATCTGCAGGAAGAACACATGCATTTCTTCAGTTAGTACAGAATACCACGAAAAATTTACAAATCCTGTTCAGAGCACGCCAGGGGAGCATTTTGACAGGTGGTGGATGAGTGCAAAGTGATTCACATCAAAAGGAATCATTTTAATGATGCACATAATAATAATCAGAGAAGCAAAGATATATTATGGTAGATGCATCTGCTTAAGTAAAACTGTTTCACGAACAAAGAAGAAAGCAGAATGTTTGGTTATATTGAGATAATGAAATAAAATAATATCATGTTATGTAAAACAGGAATGCATCCTCCCTGTGACCATGGCATTCAGTTCTGATCAAAAAAATCTTGAAGAGCATGGAAATGGCTGGGAGATGAACAGCAAAAATTATTAAAAGCAAAAAACCTCTTGTTTATGAACAGAGATAAAAAGGATACAAAATAAAGCAGGAGTGCAAACAGCTGCCTGCTCTAGAAAGCCATTGTGATTTCTAGAAGAATTCTTGGTGTGTGCGCAGATGCTCCTTAGATTAGCAAAATCTTGGAAAATAGTAAAATACCTGAAGTTTTACCTACTTGTAATTTGAAGAGGAACAATACCTACTGTGGGTAGTTTAAAGAACATAAATCAAAACCATCTATTTATAATAATCTATTTAATACAGGAAGAACAGGACTAGATCAGACTTGCTTGTGTACATTGAAAAGCAACCTATTTACAGTGTAGAAAAAGAAACAACGCTGCTTTACACTGCATGCAAGTATTCTATGAACTCATTTCCATTAGGAGACATTGAGGTTTTAGTCTGTCAAGTCTGAAAAAGTTATATGAATAAATAACACATAGTGTACCTAAGTAAAGCTGACTAACAACAATATCTGAGGCATTTAAGTCTTCAGTCATCAGGGAAAAAGTAAGGACTAGCATGCATTACTTAGCAACTGGAACAGTTTACAAAGATTCAATTATTGTGACTCAGCTAACAAGCAGCAGCTCAGTATCATTGCTCTTTTTCTACTTCAGTACTTAGTTTCCAAGGAAGTGACAAGATGAAAGCTAAACTAGGATTATCTGTAACTGGAGCATTTTAACTACATTATTTATTTCCTGCATTTATTTCTTCAAGACATGCTAAAAACTTTCCCCAAACTTGTGTTGTAATCTTTCCCCCTGCTGAATCTTCTTTCATCAAGTTAGAAGACACCAGATACTGTGTAACACCATTTTCAAAAACATTTTGAATTCCTGCTGAGCCCTCTGATTTGAAGCACTCATTTAGTTCTTCTGAAAATGATATTTTAAACCTTATGACTTAATATGCTATCATTAGCCAAATGCTACAGTTAGTCTAAGTCTCTATGCAGGCAATAAAATAAACCCAAGATCTCCTTAAACTTCGAGCAAATCTATTCGCTTTCCAAATGATACAACAGTTTGTATAGTACTAGCTCAATTGTTTTTCACGGTCCATCAGAATCTAGCTCTCATGCATCTTTTGTGCTCCCATTGAACTTCATGGCAAAATTTTCTGACTTATTTCAGTAAAACCAGAAGAGCCAGTAGAGGGCGCACAAATACATAGAAATAATTTTCTGTCGTTCCTATAAAAACTATAACCTGTACTATTTTTTCATATAGCATTTGCACTACATTTTTCCCTCTCCCTGATCAAAAATACTGTCTTGATTAAACTTCAAGAAAGGCTGATTCAAGGTAAGGAGACTGTGTTGTTTGGGGGCCCTTCTTGCAACCCCCGTGACCTCAGGACTCCATGTAAGAAAGAGGCAGAGGCTGAACCCTGTGAAAATCGTATTGGCAAAATAATGTTTTCTACCTCCATAGCACTGCTGGGCAGACCAGCTTAATGGGGAACACCTTTGGCTTTTGGACGTAATCTGTTCTCTGCAGACTGATATTTCTGCCAGCTGATCCCTGCATATGAACACACAGGTTGGGAGACCAAGTACAGTACAGCATGACGTGGCTAAACAGTGCTTTCTACCTTGCACCCCTGCTCATTCAGTAGACTTCAGCTTTCAGAGTTTGTCCCTTTATGTGAGCCCAGTGCCACGGAGCTGTGCAGAAAATGTTACACCTCTGTACCCTCTCTGCCCACTGACACTACTGGCAGACATTGACTGTAAGAGGTTGCTTTGATGCAGGACTCAGAAGGTGAGTTGCTCTGCATGTGAGAATGTCTCAGACAATAATACAGATCCTTTCTCCTCCTATTTACATCTAAATTTCATGAGTTTCAAATGGGATCTCAGGATTGCTATGATTTTTGAGTGCTTCCCCCATAATGGAGGAAAAGATCTAAACCGTTCAGGGGACTGGCTCAAAAAAAACCCAAAAAACAAAAAAAAAAACCAAACCAAACCATCCCACACACCCCCAGGAATCCAAAGGTGAACTGCTGAATTTCATATTGTCAGGCTTTCCTGTGGTGAAGAACGTGGAGTCTGGCCTCAGATCCATTCAGCTTTGTCTGAAACTGTGTATATGCAACCATTGCAAAAGCATTTGTCAGTAGTGCAAGTACACTCCCGTTAAAGAAAATAGAGTTAGATAAATGATAAGTGCTTTGGAAAACGCCTATGCTAGATACTACAGAGGATAGGATGGAGAAAAATCAGGTAACCAATGGGATGTGAAATGTTTTGAGAACAAACAAAAAAGTGATGTTACAAATCCATTGGTTCTCTACTTTTAAATTTGGAAAAAAAAAAAGATAAAATCATCAGTTTGGAGTTCAGGTGGCCTGGGATACTCAGCAGCATACAAGAAGCCGCTCCCTGTGCCTGGAGGTGTCAGCAAGAATGGCAAACAAGCACTACCAGCAGTAGGAATGCTAAGCTGAATATTTAAGTGAGGGACATTTTGTAAGTACCTCTTCGGTAATCCCATTTGATGTGTTTTCTGCCCTCAATTTCCCCTCTTTCAGAGAAAAAAAGGTAGGACTACAATCCTTGCTCTACAGATGTAGACAAAACTAACGGATTTGACTCTAGAGTGCTATAAGAGGAGCTACAGAAGTGTTTTTGGACCTCAGTGTGGTCACTGGATCCATCCTTAAGTCTGTCAACTACCTGCAAACTTACACTGAGTAATAATTTCTGCAGAATACTTTCTGTCTATACAACGATACATAATCATATCTGATTTTCCAGTGAGGAAATCTAATAGGATTTTATATTTTTCCTTGTTTTCCCTGCATGTTCCAAATAATTTCAAGCCCCAGTTTACTAGGTGACCGGTAACTAAGGAACTGAACTTTATAGGCCAGATGGATCTCGTCTGGCTCGTATTCCTATTGCCTTTTGATTGCAGAAAACATCTCAGTTGGTCCTATACTGACCTTGAAAAGAAAAGAAAAATAATAAATGGATAATCCTTGAATGCATAAATAAATGATATAATATGACATTATTAATTACTACATATATAGTATGCAGTAATACACTATGCAGGACAGAATTAATTTTTGTTATTAAAAATGGTAAAGAAGTGGGGGTTTTTGAGAGGCCATGAGAATGTCCATGAGGAGCAGAAAATTTTTTTGTGTCTGTTTTGATAATCAGTCAGGCTACAGACAATTTACCTGCTGGCCTGGTTTGAGCGGCGATAGTGTTATTCCCTGGGTATTGATCACTGGGAGTATCTGGTTGCCGATGACAGTGGCGATGATCTGACCCTGGGCATTGGTCAATAACTGTGGAGTTATCGGCTGCACCTGAAGTCCCTGAGCTCCACCTGGTGCCTGGCTGGACGGGACTGGGTTAGGCATCAGTGGGATTGTTCCAATAATCTGGAAGAAACAACACAGGGAGAATGCAGGCATGCCACATATACTTGCCACACGTAATTCCATATATTCTGCATGTTGAATCAAACTTAGGTGATAAAAGCACAGAGAGACTGGTAAGACAGGCTGAGTGTGGGAAACAGTCATTCCTTTACTGGGGTGCTGAGGACTTTCCAATTCATTGGTCACATCACATATCACTTGTACATTTTACTACTGTCCACTGTCACCTGCAGCAAATCTGCCGTGGCTTAAGAGTGTATGAAAAAAACGCTGGGCAACATCTGGGCCCTCGATCATGGTTGGTTTCCACTATTCATTTTAACAGAGAGTGAGATAGATAAAAGTCTTTATGTCTTGCTTTCTACATCATCCATATAATGTTACTAATGGGGCTTACGTAATGTTACTTGATTTTCTGATACCTGGTACTCCCATGTGATCTCAGGAAGATACAAAGGGATACTGGTACCTTTCATGGCATGCCTTATTAAGATACGTTCATAAAAATGCAGCTGGTTTTGGATGACAGCTATGAAGTACAACACAACAGGAGGGCTGATGTTAGATAAAATATATTAGCTAACATTTCTGGGGCAAGTAGTTGCAGAAAGAGACACTTGTGACATCTCAGACTTGAGAATACAGTGATTTCCTAAAATGTGAATGTGACTGCAAAACTAATATTAGGATGAGATGTCAAACAGATGGCGTAAGAAAGCTTGTCAGTCAATAAGCTGCTTGGCTGGAAAAAGTTATGCTGTTGCAAGATTTTTTTTATAAGTATTAGAGAATCTGAAATAAACTTCTGATGAAACTTGGGCCTAAACCCAAACTTTTTCTTTTTTTTTCAAACAGCAACATACGAAGCTGGAGTCATAGGATTGCTGCAACAGGAAAAATAAAAATAAAAAAAGCATAGCACATATCTATTTCCTTCACCTTCTCCTCTCTCTTTATCATAGCCCTGAAAACATCTACCCCATTAGAAGACTTCCAGTCTGCCCTTTCCAGAAACCTTGCTTCTTCCTCTTTATTCTCAGCATTCACCACACTGCGTTGTCAATTTTGACTCCCACTAGTATGATCCCATTTTTTTCCTCAGTGGAGATAGAAACACTGTAGTTTCCCAAAATCTGTCTGCTGGTTCTCATTCCATTTGGGAGCTTAGTCATCTTTTTAGATCTCTTTATTTCTGACAAATTTTACAGAAATGAATCCACTGATTCAAACCATTAAGTAGGTACAGAGAGCTGAATGGATGGAAAGAGAAAGAGAAGTATACATAGCATTAGACACAGAGTAGTTTCCTCATGAAAATAGGCTGAAGTATTCCTAATGAAACTCAAAAGCAAGTTTATTCCCCAAACAAATATATAAAACAAAACATACAACATTCCTATTGTTTTCAACAATTAGTTTATATTATATCAATGGAACCCATACAATACAGTGTAAAATTAGGTCTAAAATAACTTTTTAGTGAAAGCATCAGTTAGTTTTTTGGGCAGACCACTAAGTTGCTTTGTGTGAGTGCAAAAGTAGAACACCACTCAATCTCTTGCTATGGATATAAAATGAATACAGGTGTGAAATGCAAGGTGAAGAGTAACAGAGATATGTGAAGACCTCTGCCTACTGAAATCACCAGAGATTACATACAACAGACATACAGCAACCCCAAAAAATCCATTGTTAAAAAAGCGCCATGCAAAGATATCCAAGCAGTTCAGGCATAGCATAGCTGGAGGGGCAAGTGACTCTCATCACCTTCTTCCATTATGAGGCTAAGATATGACTCCATTGACTGACAGGGTCCTAGTGAGTGGCTGCTCCTTCAGCAGTCACACCCAGTGATGTGCCTCTGGGTAGGCTCAAATGGGCGACAACCTAAACTGACTCCTGGAGCAAGAAGAGTGCACTGCTGGCTATGGCAGCTCAGCCGTAGGTGCTGAAGTCATCACTGTTTTACCAAACTTGCCCAGTTAGAAGGCCTTAGCATGGGAAGACCAAGAACCATAAAGTAAAGCAGGACAGCTCTCCTGTGGGAGAGCCTGATAAAATGGCAAGCCCAGCTACTAAGCTGTATTGTAAGAGCTGCATATGTCAAGACTGTTCAAAAGACTGCAAAGATACAATTTAAGTTCTTAATGCATTGCTAAAAGGTAGACAGGTCAATAAAGATTACTACTGCTATTTTACGGAGCATGAAAGTGAAGCATGGTGAAGCATATTCAGAGTTAGCCTTCTAAGCTGAAATTTCCCAAGAGTTTCTCTTTTCAGATCACAATGGTTTTTTGTTTGTCTGTTTTTTTTGTTTTGTTTTGTTTTGCTTTGTTTTTGTTTTTTGTTTTGTGGGGGTTTTTTTGTTGTTTTTGTTTTTTTTGTCCCTAGCTGAACGGCAACTGCTTTCCTGTTCATCTGAGAAGATGGCTATTCACTGAGGAGATAGGTGTTTATTTACATCATTTCCAGATTTCAAATTGTGTTTTAAAATCAGACTTTCAGCATCAATGAAATACAACTGCAATGCAGTGCAACACATAAATATCTCCCAGTTTCTGTGACCTAACATATTTATGGGTAACAAGTACATTCTTTCACTTTTAATATAATCTCACCAAACACAAGAAATAATTCTTAATTTTATCAGCAGAGACATATCAAAAGGCCTCCCCTTCCTTTGCCATGTCTGTAAAGGACGCAACCTTGGACTGTCATTACTCCAATGTAACTTTAACTATCAAGGCCCTAATCCCAGCAAAGCAAAAAATGCTGTGTTGGTGTTATCAGTAATAGAAATGTTTACATGCACATTTAAAATGCACTTCTTGGACTACAGCTGGACATTTCATAGAATGACAATGCTGAAGTGGACAGTTTGTAAGGTCAGAAGCAGAAGGCTATCTATATGTATTATTGTGTGTCACATACCATACTGTACATGGCATGCTGTACATGCACAAAGACAGAAATGGAACAGGAAAAACACAGATGGAAGAAGTGTTTCAGAACGGCAAATGAGCAAATGCCCTCAGGGGTGTTACTGTAAGACCCAAGGGTAAATCTTAATTGGAAGCACAAACTTAGTGAGGTTTCAGAAGATTTTATTTCCTTTTTTACAAAAGTAAATTCTTGTCTCGTTAAGAAAAAGATATCCACTTGTCTCTACTTAAACAACAGGGCTACTCATTATTGCATGCAGCTTTGAGATAGGTAAAATTGGATTCAGGTTTCCCCTTTCAAGTTCCATCTTGTCCAAGTCCCCTCTCCTAAATATCCTAGTTGCTTACTGATTCACACATACAAAGTACTACAACTGGATCCCTTCCTTAAACGTTGTGTGACTTATGGGATGCTGAGTCACATCCCTCTTCCTTCTAATTTTGGTATGAAATTTCACCCTGGGCCTTGCTAATCTGTCCTCTTAAATTCTTGTAAAAGCTGAAGACAATTTATGGTTTTGATACATTTGAATTTTGTCAAGAAATAAAACAAGGCCATGCCACAGGCTTGAGGCACTGGAGTGCCACAGTACAGACTATTTAATTGCCAGTGATTTCCCTAGTCGGGAGGCATTGCTCCTTTCTAGGAAATGCTGCTACTTCAGATTATATTCAAGACAGTTCAGAAATAACATGTGACAGGGGCTCATCCCACAAGATACTTACAGAGTCACACAGAATTGTTTGAGTTGGAAAGGGCCTCTTAAAGACCATCTAGTTTAATTCCCCAACCATCGGCAGTGATGTGTTTCACTAGACCATGTTGCTTAAAGCCCCATCCAACCTGGCTTTGAACACTTCCACAGTGAGACCACATTCCACAATGCTGTCTTCTCTGAGACAAAGCAAAATAGGCTTCTAACTCTGTCAATGCTTGGACTCAAATTTGTAAACAATCCTTCTTGTCAAGGATATTCTTGAAGAAAAAAACCCCACATCCCTAAAAGTTCTCATGCCACAAAAATACTATTTTAAAAGTTTGGAGAGTTTTTTGTGTGTCTTTTACAATTCCTTTTATACATCATACAACTGAAAGCAAGCACTGTTCACAAAGGGGCTGCAAAACAGGTGTCATATGCAAAACAGAGAGTTTTGAAAGCCCAAGGGTTAATTCAAGGGTCATTGACAATACTTCTCTAAGGGAGTCAGGCACAGTAATCTGCATAGCATTGTTGATTAAAATAAATTACACCAAGTTGTATCTTTGTGAGGTACAGGTTCCTCATATGGGTACAAAATGCAGTGCAGGTGGAAACTGTACCGAGATATTTAATGTAAGTTCAGACTTCAACTTTTTATATAGAGACAGGGTTTTCATCACCCTCTACTAATCACAAAGACTGCAATTTTGGCCCTCTTCAAGTGACAGAGTGTTGCTAGAATCCTTGGGGGAGTCAGATTATCACTTCAAGTATTCAGAAGGTTTCTTTCCTTTTTGTTTATGGATTAATAGATACATCAATTATATCAAGCTGCTTAAAGAATAGTTTTCACAGAAAATAATTTAGTATTTTTCTGCTTCCCAATATTAACTAAATTTTAAAAGTTGGTTGTTTGTTTCTAATTTCAAAAGAAATTTGGGGTGATTTTTAACAGCATCTGAATAGTTTCTACTGAATAGTCTATTAGCGTGATTTTAGCACCCTAGGATTTCAAGCTATCTGACATCAGACCTCTCAGATCTTACAATTTGAACCTACCATTGTCAAGATGACTTCTGCAATAACCCTGTAAGGCTTGGCTTGCACTTGAAATTAATTTGTCAACCTGCACCTTCATACCAGGTGTGGGCCCAGTGGTCTTTCCCTACATAGTCCCGCAAACTGCAGTGAAAGAATAGCACACAAAGTGAAGGTAAAATCCCAAGTAATGGAGCTGACATGAAGGGGAAAAATCCCTCAGTGTACCAATAATTTCTGTGAATATTACCCCCAATGGCAGGGCAATGTCCTGATATTGATTAACTGAAGTTTAGTCAGTATTGTACCTTTGAACAGATTTCAGATGTGCTCAGTAAAAGTTTCTTCATAAAAATGAAATAGAAACATATGATCTCTTAAAAATCTGATCCTTTGAACAAGTGATTCTTAAGAAAGAATAACATACAAAAGCCATTCCTATCCTTCCTTCATATTTAATTGCCTTTGTGGTTTACTTTGTTGTAACACAACCGTGGACAGAAGCTGGGTGATTGCTCATAACTCCTGGGGATAAATGTCTAATTGCAGCACTGCAGATTCAAAACCAGATTTTGCATAACTCTATGACAGACTAGTAGGTGATTTCCCAGTAGTGAGTCCTTCCACGTGGCTCCTAATAAACCCATTGTTTCTTGACATTATGTGAAGTTACCATGATACTCTAAAATGAAGCATGCAACTATTTTTAAATTAACTTCTTCTACTTCTCCTCTCATCAGAAACAGGGATGGTGCCCTGCTTCATTTTTTTCCCAGCACAATCAAAGGAATATTACAAACTGTAGCCAAATGGGTGGTTCAAAAGCTGTCTTTGTTTCTGCTCTGAAGTGTAAGTAAAATCAAAGACCAACTATACTAGTTTGTTTCTACTGTCAGCCAGGGCTGACATAAAGCAAAGGGTGACATTTCATTCAAAAAATGTCTTTAACTATAAAAAGGAAATATTAGGTATTTTTAGAAGTATCATCAAAAGAAACATCTCTTCAATTCGATCAATGTTACAACTCTTTAAATATTGAAAGTTAATCAGTTTTGAACAACAGAAGAACAACATAAAAAGAAAACAGAAAAACTGGACAAATGAAAAAAGCAACAGAAAAATTGCTCTGCAAAATGAGACAAACCACCATATACACATAGACACGAGGGTGTTGGTGGATGAGACCTGGCAACATGTTCTTGCAGCCTTGAAGGCCAACTGCATCCTGAGCTGCATCAGAGGATTTCGGGGAAGTGTATGTCTCCTTCTACTCTGCCCTCATCAAGCCCACATGGAGTGCTGCCTCCAGCTCTGTAGACTTCAGCACAAGAAAGACAAGGGACCTCACAGGTTCAGAGGAAGCCAAAAAGATGATCGGAGGGCTGGAGTATCTCTCCTAGGAAGGCAGGCTGAACGACTTGAGGCTGTTCAGTCTGGAGAAG
>WEZZ01004086.1:6144-20047 GCA_013400585.1 Chloropsis cyanopogon
CCGGCAAAGAGCCCCAGGGAGAGGAGACAGCAGGTTAAATACCCCTAAGGAGGGGCTAAGGTAAACAACAAAAATTGATACATAAAAGATAGACAGGAGCGATAACTAATAAGCATACATAGAAGGTGGAACTTAACATACAGCAACCAATGGGGTAACAGAACTAACAGAATTTTCTAGAATAGGGAGGGGAAGGAGGGTGGTTAACAGGTGGTCGAGTCTCGCCCTGACAGTTGGGGGAGCAAGTCATAACATAATCATTGGGGGTACAGAACAAACCATTACAAACTCTTAAAATAACACAACCCCACATCTCCCCCTTTTTTATTATTTAAAAAGATGTAAACTCCACTTGAGGTGGGAGGCATTCGGAATCAGGATAGCAGTCCGCAAAATACGCCTGCTGGGTTGGTGCATTTCTCCACTCATTGGCGTCCGGGAGTGGTTCAGGTATAAAGTCCTCGGGATCCGGGGTTGGAGACTGGATCCCGATCTCAACCGGACACACTTGGGGGGCAGATGCAGGTTTGGAAATAATGTTGGTCAAGACCCGCTTCAAAACTGCAAAAGCAACTAACACAATAAAAATTACTAACACAACATAACACAGGGTCTTAACAATAGAGGACCACCACCCCGTGAGACCCCATGCTTTAAAGATGTCCATCATCCAGTCTCCTGAGTCTTCCCTGACTTGTTGGACTAATTGATGGATCTTGTTAATTTGATGTTGAGCGTCCTCAGCGCGCGATGATAGATTGAGGCAGCACATCCCATTGAATTCCTCACACCTGTGCTGATGCAACGGGAGGAGGAAATCGATCGCCGCACGATTTTGGAGTGTCGCTTGCCTAGTTGTTTTTTCATCTAAGAGGAGGTCCTCCAGGGCGGCTGATGTCGCATTCGCATTCTTCACAGCTCAGCACTCTAAGTGACCCAATTCCCCTAATGCTTTGGCTGCTGCGACTCCCGGCAGGAAAAAGGACCACGCAGCTCTTTGGGCATGATTCCAATGTGAAATTTGGGAATCGCAATCAGGGCTAAAACCCTCGGTGCCATCGGAAGTCAATGTACTTCTCTTGGCTTTTGGGGCCGAATTGCCTGTCTTTAATTTCTGCCAATTTGCTACCTTTGTTTTGTTTGGGGCGAAGAGCGAAAGCCAGCCTAGGGTACACGGTCCTCCAATTAGATGGGAAGGGATTCCCACCCAAGCTTGCTGTCCACAAATCAAAAACAAGCCTTTAGGAAGGGACAATGGTTTGTTATTAGGGGAAGCGTCATGATTCACAACGATCGTATTGTTGGACCAGTTGGCGGCAACATACACACGGTCTGTTTGGAGGATGTTAACTAAAAATGGTGGGTGAGACTTGGGCTTAACAGAAAACTGAATACAAAGGGAGGCCTTTCGGGAACCAAGGAGGGTGAACTCTTGAGGATCTTGATGGGTAATCGGGAGTTTGGACACCCAAATATGCCATTTGCCTAAATGATTATTAGGGGAGGTAAAGATATAGGAAGGTCCAAGGAGTGGTAGTTTGGTGAGGGAAGGGGGAAACTCAAAAGCATAAAGAGGAATCCCGACCAGGCAAGTCGACAGCGGGTTGGAGGCAGCAGTGAGGGACAAAGGTGGTCTTGTCCGGCGGCGCGAGCAAGAGTGCTCCAGATGTTTTCCTGCACCGGTGTGTCTCCCCACTGCCCACCTCCAGGGATGTACTGCGCTCCGCTGAGGATGAACAGACTCAGGAGAACGAGGATGGTCCCACGGAGTACAGTTGCGGTGGTGGTGCATGCGGGTCGAATGACTATGGAAAAGAAGAGAGAAGTATTAAGACATAATCAAAACTTACAGTTAGCAACTAAAAGGTCTTCAGAGGAGGGCAGGGAGTGGAAAGGGAGTTCTGGTGATTCTAGGAGGGGTGAGGTGGCATCCCCTGGAGGCTGGCTTTTCTTCCTCAGTCGCCTGAGCGACCTGTGGTACTGAGGGACTTGGTTTGGGTGGACGCTTGGGCAGGTATGGTTTCACCAACCTGGCGGGGACCCATCTCAGGCCTGTAGGGGTGGATATGCAAGTGTATCCACACCCCCAGGTGACCAACTCGAAGGGACCCTGAATCTGCCAAGATTCAGGATCCCTCACCAAGACCAGTGGCTTCTCTTTAAATTCCATCGAACTGTTCGCCTGAAAATGCCTCACCATAGGAGGGTTCGGATTTTCAAAGGAACAGTTGAGGAAATTGAGAGTCAACATGGCACGCGACAGACGAGTGGAAGGGGACTCCACACACACCCTTGGTTGCTGCCGCTGGATGATGGACTTCAACTGTTGATGCATGAGCTCCACGATCGCTTGCCCGGTGGGGGAATGAGGGATCCCGGTGGTATATTGGACTCCCCACTCCTGCAGAAACTGCCGAAGTTCCTTGGAACAGTATGCTGGGCCATTGTCTGCTTTTATTAACTTTGGGATGCCCAGCGTGGCAAAGGCTGCCAAGAGATGGTGCCGCACGTGTGCTGCCTTCTCCCCTGCATGGGCAGAAGCGAAGACAGCACCGGAGAAGGTGTCCATGGAGACGTGGACCCACTTGACACGCCCGAATTCTTGGATGTGGGTCACATCTGTTTGCCACACCTCGCATGGCCCTAACCCTCGGGGATTAACCCCGACTCCCAGGGAGGGGATGGTGGTTCTCTGACACTGAGGGCACGTTGCCACAATGGCCTTGGCTTGGTCACGGGTCAGGTCGAATTTCCGGACCAACCCTGGCGCATTTTGATGGTGAAGCTGGTGGCTGATTTTTGCCTGATGGAACACGTCAGGTAAGGGAGCCATGGCTACAGGGGCAGCGAGAGCATCGGCTCTCCTGTTCCCCTCGGCGATGAATCCGGGCAGGTCGGTGTGTGACCTCACATGCAAAACGTAAAAGGGTTGCTCTCGGTGGGAGACTATGGAGTTGAGCTCCGAGAGCAAATTAAACAAGGTGGGATGGGCAACCTCCTGAATCACAGCATCTTCTATGCGTGAGACAACTCCCGCCACATATGCGGAGTCTGTTACCAGATTGAAAGGGCAGGAAAACCGCCTGAAAGCTCTGACGACAGCGTCTAGTTCGGCTATCTGTGGAGACCCGTCCACGACTTTAATGTCGGCCTCCCAACGCTGGGTCTCGGGGTCCTCCCAGGTGACAACAGATTTTTTGGAGGACCCTGACGCGTCGGTGAAAANGAAGAGCGAAAGCCAGCCTAGGGTACACGGTCCTCCAATTAGATGGGAAGGGATTCCCACCCAAGCTTGCTGTCCACAAATCAAAAACAAGCCTTTAGGAAGGGACAATGGTTTGTTATTAGGGGAAGCGTCATGATTCACAACGATCGTATTGTTGCACCAGTTGGCGGCAACATACACACGGTCTGTTTGGAGGATGTTAACTAAAAATGGTGGGTGAGACTTGGGCCTGAAAGCAAACTGAACACAAAGGGAAGCTTTCCTGGAACCGAGAAGGGTGAATTCCTGGGGTTCATGGGGAGAGGGTTGAAGGCGAGGAACCCAATTCCTCCACCTCGCGAGGTGATTACCTCGAAAGGGGAAGGGATTGGTGGGACCAGTGAGGGGAGGGTGAACTAAAGCAGGGGGAAACTCATAAGGAGGAAGAGGAATCCCGACCAGGCAAGTCGACAGCGGGTTGGAGGCAGCAGTGAGGGACAAAGGTGGTCTTGTCCGGCGGCGCGAGCAAGAGTGCTCCAGATGTTTTCCTGCACCGGTGTGTCTCCCCACTGCCCACCTCCAGGGATGTACTGCGCTCCGCTGAGGATGAACAGACTCAGGAGAACGAGGATGGTCCCACGGAGTACAGTTGCGGTGGTGGTGCATGCGGGTCGAATGACTATGGAAAAGAAGAGAGAAGTATTAAGACATAATCAAAACTTACAGTTAGCAACTAAAAGGTCTTCAGAGGAGGGCAGGGAGTGGAAAGGGAGTTCTGGTGATTCTAGGAGGGGTGAGGTGGCATCCCCTGGAGGCTGGCTTTTCTTCCTCAGTCGCCTGAGCGACCTGTGGTACTGAGGGACTTGGTTTGGGTGGACGCTTGGGCAGGTATGGTTTCACAAACCTGGCTGGGACCCATCTCAGGCCTGTAGGGGTGGATATGCAAGTGTATCCACACCCCCAGGTGACCAACTCGAAGGGACCCTGAATCTGCCAAGATTCAGGATCCCTCACCAAGACCAGTGGCTTCTCTTTAAATTCCATCGAACTGTTCGCCTGAAAATGCCTCACCATAGGAGGGTTCGGATTTTCAAAGGAACAGTTGAGGAAATTGAGAGTCAACATGGCACGCGACAGACGAGTGGAAGGGGACTCCACACACACCCTTGGTTGCTGCCGCTGGATGATGGACTTCAACTGTTGATGCATGAGCTCCACGATCGCTTGCCCGGTGGGGGAATGAGGGATCCCGGTGGTATATTGGACTCCCCACTCCTGCAGAAACTGCCGAAGTTCCTTGGAACAGTATGCTGGGCCATTGTCTGCTTTTATTAACTTTGGGATGCCCAGCGTGGCAAAGGCTGCCAAGAGATGGTGCCGCACGTGTGCTGCCTTCTCCCCTGCATGGGCAGAAGCGAAGACAGCACCGGAGAAGGTGTCCATGGAGACGTGGACCCACTTGACACGCCCGAATTCTTGGATGTGGGTCACATCTGTTTGCCACACCTCGCATGGCCCTAACCCTCGGGGATTAACCCCGACTCCCAGGGAGGGGATGGTGGTTCTCTGACACTGAGGGCACGTTGCCACAATGGCCTTGGCTTGGTCACGGGTCAGGTCGAATTTCCGGACCAACCCTGGCGCATTTTGATGGTGAAGCTGGTGGCTGATTTTTGCCTGATGGAACACGTCAGGTAAGGGAGCCATGGCTACAGGGGCAGCGAGAGCATCGGCTCTCCTGTTCCCCTCGGCGATGAATCCGGGCAGGTCGGTGTGTGACCTCACATGCAAAACGTAAAAGGGTTGCTCTCGGTGGGAGACTATGGAGTTGAGCTCCGAGAGCAAATTAAACAAGGTGGGATGGGCAACCTCCTGAATCACAGCATCTTCTATGCGTGAGACAACTCCCGCCACATATGCGGAGTCTGTTACCAGATTGAAAGGGCAGGAAAACCGCCTGAAAGCTCTGACGACAGCGTCTAGTTCGGCTATCTGTGGAGACCCGTCCACGACTTTAATGTCGGCCTCCCAACGCTGGGTCTCGGGGTCCTCCCAGGTGACAACAGATTTTTTGGAGGACCCTGACGCGTCGGTGAAAACAGTCAGTGCTTTCAGTGGCTTCCTACTCCTGACAGACCCCAACCTCAGCACATAAGATGTTTCCTCATTAAAGAGCTTGTGCTGAGGCTTGTGAAGGGAGATGCCCCCCGCATAGCTATCTAAGGCCAGCTGTAATGCCTCATTGCTGGTCAGGAGGAAGTCCAGGATGGGATGTGTAATTGGACCAAAATCAAATTTAATGGGGATGTGGATGCATGTGAAGTCAACACCAGCGAGTTCCCGGATCCGGGCTTTACCCTTGAGGATCAAGGCGGCCACCAGCTCCTGTGGCTGAGTAATTCTTTTGGGCCGCTGATGGCTCAGGAAAACCCACTCTATAAGGAGAAGAGGGTCTCCTGAACCTGTGCCTCTCTGTGATGTCTCTGCCCCTAGTGTCTTTTCCCTCCACTGGAAGATGAGCCCATGGAGGTGCGGCATCCTACCCAAAACGATGTATCGGAAGGGTAGGCTCGGGTCGTGCTTGTGAGCCTGCCTGGTCTCGAGGGCATGCTCGACCTTCTCCAGTGCTTTCCTCACCTCTGGGGTGAGGTCCCGAGGAGCTGTAAGGTCACTCCCCCCTTTCAAAAGTTCGAAAAGAGGGGCCAGGTCCTCATTCGTGAGGCCTAGCCAGGGTCTCACCCAATTGATGGCCCCACACAGGCGCTGAGCATCATTTAGCGTCCGAATCTGAAAGCCAATTTCAATTTTTTGTGGATGGATGGTTTGCATGCCAATTCGAAGACCCAGGTACTTCCAAGGGGGAAGGCGCTGAACCTTCTCATCCTGCAACTCAAAACCGGCCAATCAGAGTTTTTCAGTGACATCGCTGAGCGCATGCCCCAGGAGTTTGTCTGTTGGGGCACACACCAGGAGGTCATCCATGTAGTGGTACAGGATGACCCTGGGGTGCGCCTTTCGGACAGGCTGGAGCAGCGAGGCCACATACCGCTGGCAAATAGATGGAGAATTTTTCACCCATTGTGGGAGGACACACCAGTGGTAGTGGTCTGTGGGGGCCTCTCTATTCAAAGATGGAACTGAGAAGGCAAAGCATGGGGCGTCGTCTGGATGTAGGGGAATGGAGTAGAAACAATCTTTAATATCTAGTACAACCAATTTCCAATTTTGGAGGAGCATGGATGGGGACGGAAGCCCAGGTTGGAGCGGTGCCATATCTTTTATGATCTTATTAATTGCCCGGAGGTCATGGAGGAGGCGCCACCTGTCAGTCCCTGGTTTTCGAATCACAAACACCGGGGAGTTCCAGGGGCTGCTCGATGGAATGATGGTGCCTTTTTCGAGCTGCTCTTTCATGAGCTTCCGGAGTGCCCTTGGCTTGTGTTTAGGAAGCGGCCACTGTTCCACCTTGATATACTGGTCGGTTTCCCACTCCGGTTTCAGGGGAGGGCACTCTGCAGTGGCCGTGGCCCAAAAACCAATGGGGAGTCCGGGATGTTAAGTGTGGCTCCCCATTGGGCCATGACATCTCGCCCCCACAAGGGTTCCGTGAAGTCTAAAACGAATGGGCGTACATTTGCCAATTGCCCATTCGGCCCCTTAATTTGAACCATGCTCCTTGATTGTCAGGCCAATTGGAGTCCCCCTACACCTTTGACTCGGCTGTCCACGCCTTGGAGCCCCCAATGTGACGGCCACTCCCGGGAGGGAATGATCGTCACATCAGCTCCAGTGTCCAGGAGTCCACGGAGGTGTAGTTCCTCGCCATCCTTGTTCAAGCCGCATGTGACTCTGGGTTTGCTCTGGTCCATCGGTTGTACCAGGCAAACGGTGGGAGACTGTTCTTCACCCTGCACCTCAGGCCCCGACTCGGGTTTAGTTGGACTTTTCAGAGACCTGGGTGTGATGGTTTTGGGTTTGTCATCCCAAACGTCTGGGATCGGGATGACCTGGGCAATGATCATTCTGGCGGGCAAGAACAGTGGTGGATGGATGGCTCGGAACCACACCTCGACCTCATGTGGATGGGCGATCATGAGGCCTGGCAGAACTTCGATGTTTTTGGGTGTGTGTTTCATGTCACCAACAACCAAGTACTTACACTTCACATTGTGCCATGTACCTGGGTTGGCGCACGAAATTGGAGTCGGTTTCCAGTCATCGTTGCGCAACATGACCAGCTTGATGAGTGAGAGATGGTAGGTATACATCCCTGAGAGGGTCAGCTCGCGACGCCAGGTTGATGAAGCCATCACTGCAGTCTTTTCAGGTGAATCTGTCACGTCCGGTGAATTGGAGTCGCTGTGGAGTAAAAGACATAATTGAATTCCAGCCTCCTCTCCCTTCTCCCCTCTGCCTCCCCCCTGAAGGAACTGCACCCGGCCCCCTCTGTTCTTGTTTGAGAGGACTCTCTTCCCCCTATTTCTGTCCGGGCGCGAGGGGGGCTCGCGCTGGTCCTCTAGTTTTTTCGCCTCTTGAATTCCTCAAACTCCTGGCGGAGGGGGCAGTCGGACCTCCAGTGCCCTCGCTGTCCGCACAGGTGGCAAGGTGTCGGTGGTGGTGGGCGGCGGCTGGAAGTGGATGGTGGTGGATGTGAGTCTCGTCTGGGGGCTGGTGACGGGCTTGGTGGAGTCTGAGCTGCTGCAGCGAACTTGGCGGGCTGTCTTGATGAGGCGGGCAGGATCACCTTGCGGGCGCAGGCTTCTAACATGTCCTCGATGGTTGGAGGGGGGTGCATGGGCAAGGACATGATCGCTGTTCGGCATTCATCGTTGGCTTGGACGTCAGCCAGGTTCCGGAGGACTTCTTCCTTCGCCGCTGAGTTTGGAACTTGCGCCTTGATGGCGTTCCGCAGGCGTTCGATGAAGGCGAAGTAGGGTTCCCCCTTTCCCTGTCTGACTTGGGTGTACGGCTCCCTCGGTGCTTGGGTTCTGAGGGTGCCGAACACCTTGGTAGCTTGGTCCACGAGAATGGGTAGAACTTCAGCGGGGATCATGTCCGCCTGCTTTTGCCCGGTGACGAAGTCCCCCTCTCCTACAAGGTGGTTGATGATTAAGCGCTGCCCTGCTGCATCATTCACGGTAGTAGGGTTGGCCCAGATGTCCTGCAGCTGCTTGCGGAGTTCCCTTCTCCACCTGGCCACCCAGACGAGATACTCAGTAGCAAAAAGGAGGCAAGAGAAAACCTGTTTAATGTCGACCGGGACTACGCTCGACCCAACGAGAGTGGCTTTGAGAAGTCCCTGGAAATAGGAACTCTCTCGGCCGAACTCCCGCTGGGCCTTGCACAGTTCCCGGATCTCACCAAACGGGAAGGGCTTCCAGACCGGTCGCAGCCTTGCCTCAGGGTTCCGATCTCTCCCTTGCTCCCCCCCACCTTCACCTTCCCCAGCGGCACCGGCTGGAATTGGGCCTGGCTGGAGGGTGACTGGGAAGGCCGCAAGGGTGGGCCCTGTCTCCGGTGGGTCCACCGAGGGCCCGCTCTCACCGGCCGCGGTCCGGTAAGTAGCGGTATCCCCGGCAGGACCGGAAAACAGGCCGCATGAAATGGGGCTGGGCCGGCCGGGGGGGGTGTCGGGGTACGTGATGGGCGGAGGACGCGGAGGAAAAGGTGGGGATGGAGGAGGAGGTGGGAGGGGAAAAGAAGGGGGCGGAATCACAGGGCGTGACTCCAGGGAAGAAAACCGTGGCTTGCAAGATGGCGGCGACTCAGTTTGAACTGAGACCTGGCGGTGTACAGACCTCACCGGAGTGGGACTGCACCGCCGACCATCTTGCAAGACAGGGGCACCGTTTTGTGGCTCTGGGGGTAGGGACAGAAGGGAATGGGACCGCGGTGCAGGGGAAACTTGACGTGAAGAACATAAGGAAGGAGAGCGAGAAACGGAGGGATCAGGGTCAGGAGAACTGGGGAGGATAAACCGAACCGAAGATTTACGGGGCAGGGAAGAGTGGGTCGGATCGGGGGCAACTGGGGTGGAGGCCCGAGGGGTCTGGCCAGGGCTCCCCGGGCAGGGGTGCCGATGCCGCCGCAAAGCCCGAGGCGTCGGCACCAGCATAGGGACATGGGAGGACGGTACAACGCCAAGGGAAGAAGGGTCGGGGGCTGAGGGCTAAAGTGCTTTGCCGCATGGCTGCCCACGGACGGATACCTGGGTCCTCACCGCCTCACGAGTCTGCCAGAGCAGAAACGTGAAACGGGAAGACTTTCGGTCTCCGCTCTGGCCGAGGTCATAGATCTTTTTGCCGACCTCGTCCCAGAACGCTCGATCGTATACACGGATCGAGGCTGGGTCCGGATAGTGGTGGTGCAGCCACACGACAAACCGCTTCAGCTCCCGCCTTGAAAAATCATTTCCTTTCCCCTGTAGGATACCCACAACTTGGGAAAAGGCCCCCCTTTGGGGCGCAGAAAAGCGAACGCCCATTTGGATTGTTCTGCGCCGCTTGACAAGAACTTATCCTCTGGCGCCTGCACTCTCCCCCCCCACTTAAAAAAGTGCAGGACAGGACCTGCCAGTAGGCGAGTCCTGGGGGGAATCTGTGGCGGGGAAGGGGGCCCCCGTGGGAGTCGCACCAGCGGTGGCGGGAGCTGTTCCTCCGCTGCACCAGGCTTGGAGAGCAGCCCTGCAGAGCTACTCTCCGTGCAGCAGAGGAAAGCCCTGACGCTATCACCGGGGCGGGCTCCCGGATTCACCCTTCCTGCGGAAACGAAGACGGGTCCCGGCCCGGTGGTCCGGCGTGCCCTGCCTTCGGCGGCGGTCCTGGGGTGCAGGCGGTGGAGAGAGCTCTTGTCGGCTTCCGCGGTCTGAGGGAGATGCCCGGGTGTGGCGCTACCTACCTCGCCCCTCTGGAGCACTGCCCGAAAGCCTGCTTGACAGAGGGCAGATGGCGACCAGGTCAGCCTTGGCGACTCTTCAGTGGCGAGCCGCTGCCGATCGTCCGTGAGGCCTGCTGGTAACTGGGCCCCGTGGTGGGCGCCAAACTGCCGCTGTCCACTGGCGTCCCGGCTAGCTGGAAGTGTGGACGCGTGCAGCAGAGCTCCTTCCCCCGAGCACGGGTGGACGGGAGAATAGAGCCCGTGAGTCCATGCCCTTAAGGCCTCTGACGGTAGTGGCGATGGCCGCGGAATGAGGGGGAGACTCTCAGTTAGGGTACTTCAGGATCGGTTTATTGCCTCCCCTGGTTCTCCTAACCAAGAGCCGGCAAAGAGCCCCAGGGAGAGGAGACAGCAGGTTAAATACCCCTAAGGAGGGGCTAAGGTAAACAACAAAAATTGATACATAAAAGATAGACAGGAGCGATAACTAATAAGCATACATAGAAGGTGGAACTTAACATACAGCAACCAATGGGGTAACAGAACTAACAGAATTTTCTAGAATAGGGAGGGGAAGGAGGGTGGTTAACAGGTGGTCGAGTCTAGCCCTGACAGCTGGGGGAGCAAGTCATAACATAATCATGGGGGGTACAGAACAAACCATAACTCTTAAAATAACAGCCATAACATAATCATGGGGGGTACAGAACAAACCATTACAAACTTTTAAAATAACATAACCCCACATAGGGTGACACAGGTCTCTGGGCAGGGGCAGGGTCTGGGAAGGGGGCAGGGTCTGGGAAGGGGGCATCCAGGGGGGATAGGGAGGGGGGACCCGGGGCATACCAAATACACATTAATACCATAATAAAAACATAGATATCACACTCCCACATGCTAGGAGCTGCTGGATCTCATAGGGGTAAGCAAGTCACCCTTCTGTAAAGTGGTGTACCAACTCAATAGGCTTACATACTTGTTCAGGCATAAAATCCCAGGCTACTGGAGGTGTTAAGTGTTACAGGCATCTGCCCAAATCCTCCCACATGCCTCACCACCCAGGGATCAAACAGCTTGGGGCACATTTCTTTGTCACATCACTAACCTCTGATTATTGCCCACTGTTGGTTGTAGGTTGGCAGTGATGAGCTCAAAAAGAGAAGTCCAAGGGCAATCAAAAGGGACTTTACGGCACTGGAGTGACTGGTTGAAGGGACAGATATTCAGGAGCTGTTTTCCTCAATCCCTTTGCTAGAGGAACAGGCGAACACACCTGAAAAACATGTAACTTAAAGACTGGTGCCATTGGTGGAATTTTGGCTTTTTTGATCATGGGGCGGTTTATATGGCACTAGGCCTGCTGGAGACAGATGAGGTTCGCCTGTCTAAAAGGACGAAAAGGCTTCTAGCCCATGAATTGGCGGGGCTGATTGAGAGGGCTCTAAACAAGGTTTGAAGGGGGAAGGGGACAAAATCAGACTCGCCAAAGACAAGCCTATGGGCAGCAGGCCAGCGTTGAGGGTGAAATCTATAGCACAGCTGAAGCACATCTACACCAGTGCAGCAGTATGGATAAAAACCAGGAGGAACTGGAAGCCATTGTGCAGCAGGAAAGCTACTCAGGTGCAGGTGCAGTGCGGGGTTTCCTCCGGCCAGTGGCGGTGTGGTTAAAAAAGGGCTCTAGGGAGCGTGGCAACCCAGAGTGTGGTGAACAGGGGCATGGCACATCTCTGAGGGCATGGCACAGCAGTTTGTGTGGCAGTTTGCACAGGCAGGGCAAGCAGGCAGGGTTGCAGGCATCCTCCTGCTAGTGGGGTTTTTAGTTTGTTTTGTGTTGAGATTTGATTGGTTTTGGGTTTTTTCAGCAATGGTCATTGCATGATCAAGAGCTACAGCTAGTAAAAATGTACCTAGCCATACAGAACCTTCCAGGAAGGAAGCATCTGTACAGACCCCTTCCTGTGAGGAGTGTTTGAGTTTGTCAGTATTACCAGGGGACATTGCAAAAGATGCCTGCCTGTGGTGCGAACAGGTGAATGATCTCCTTTTGCTGGTGGCCAAGCTTAAGGAGGAAGTAGAAAGACTAAGGAGCATTAGAGAAAGTGAAAGGGAAACAAACTGTTGGAGTTTCACCCTTCCATCCCTGAGAGAAGCCCACCAGGAGTCAGAGGACTCCCATGCCTCCTACCGTCAGGCAATAAGAGGACACCTGGTAGATGAAGGGGAGTGGAAATGGGTCCCTACTCAGTGAGGTAATTAATAAAAATTCCTCCTGACCCCCATCACCTACCCACGTGCCACTTCAGAATAGGTATGAGGCACTGGATGAGGAGGGTCAGCCAGATGACATAGAAGAAAATAATCTGCCCAGTGAGCCTTCCAATTACACTTCGCCTGTCAGACAGATGACTTCCTCTAGCATTAAAAAGAAGGGTAGTTGTAGTGGGTGATTCTCTTCTGAGGGGAACAGAGGGCCCTGTGTGTTGACTGGACCCATCCCACAGGGAGGTCTGTTGCCTCCCTGGGGCTCAGGTATGGAATATTATCGAGAGACTCCCTGGGCTGATTCAGCCCTCTGATTATTACCCATAGTTGATACTCCAGGCTGGCAGTGACAAGACTGAAAAGAAGAGCACCAGGGCAATTAAAAGGGACTTCAGGACACTGAGTCAAGTGGTTGATAGGGCAGGAGTACAGACAGTGCTTTGCTCAGTCCCTTCGGTGGCAGAGACAAATGATGAAAGGAACAGGAGAGCCCACATTATCAACAAGTGGCTCAAGGGTTGGTGTCATCAGCAGAATTTTGGGTTCTTTGATCATGGAGCAATTTTCACGGCACCTGGCCTGCTGGAACTGGATGGGCTCCATCTCTCTGTTAAGAGCAGAAGGATTTTAGCCCATGAAGTGGTGGAATTCACTGAGAGGGCTTTGAACTAGGTTTGAAAGAGGAAGAGAATGCAATTGGGCTCTCCAGAAGCAAGCTCAAGGGTGGTAAGCCAGAGTTGGGGGTGAAATCAGCAGCCCAGCTGAAGTGCATGTATACTAATGCACGCAGCAGGGGAAACAAAAAGAGGAGCTGGAAGCCATGGTACAGCAGCAAAGCTATGATGTAGTCGCCATCACGGAAATGTGGTGGGACAACTCACATAGCTGTAGCGCTGCACTGGATGGCTACAAGCTCTTCAGAAGAGACAGGAAAGGGAGAGGAGGTGGAGGGGTGGCCCTTTATAGTAGGGAGGCTTTTGATGCCATGGGTATTGAAACTAATGAAGATGAAGTTGAATGCCTATGGGTAAGAATTAGGGGGAAGGCCAACAAGGCTGACATCCTACTGGGAGTCTGTTATTGTCCACCCAACCAGGAAGAAGAGGTGGACAACTTATTCTATAAGCAGCTGGAGAATGTTTCAGGATCACCAACCCTTGTTCTTGTAGGTGACTTTAACCTACCAGACATGTGCTGGGAACTTAATACAGCAGAAAAGAGGCGGTCCAGGAAGTTCTTCGAGTGTGTGGAGGACAACTTCTTGTCACAGCTGGTGAATGAGCCCACCAGGGGAGGGACTATGTTAGACCTGTTGTTTGCAAATAGAGATGAGCTGATGGGAGATGTGGTAGTTGGAGGCCGTCTAGGGCACAGTGATCATGAAATTATAGAGTTTTCAATATTTGGTGAAATAAGGAGGGGCATCAATAACACTTTCACACTGGACTTTCTGAGGACAGACTTTAGCCTATTCAGGAGATTATTCGGAGAGCTCCTTGGGCAGCAGCCCATAAAAACAGAGGAGTCAAGAAAGGGTGGGCATGCTTCAAAACA
>WEZZ01004087.1:0-13374 GCA_013400585.1 Chloropsis cyanopogon
TGTTAAATAAATAGTTTTTTCTATCTTTTTCTAAATAAATACTTTTCTTAGACTTGTGGGGGGAGGGGCTGTTTAGATTTTACTTTCTAAAGAAACCCCATTCAAGAGTTTCTTCCAAAAATTTACTCTAAACCAAAACAGTGCCATAAAGATCATCAGCTAAAGAAAAGGAGAAGCTGGACAACAATAATAGAATACTTTCCTTTTTCAAGTTACTGCAAATGCAAAGTGACACCTGGTTACAACTTAGTTAATAACCTGGATCCACATAAGCAAGTTCTGGTGTTCCCTGTTCCTAAAGGAGCCTGCAGCATTACCCAGCTGCCTTTTGTCCTTGCTGCTAGAAACTTTCCACTCAACCACAGAAGAGAAAGAAAATGACGTCTGCTTTTCAAACTCTCCAGTTCATGGCATGGTATTTTAGACCAAAACACTTTTCCTGGCAGAATGTGCTACGTGACGAGATTTTCCGTGGCAGTGGTTCGTAGGAAGGCTCCTGTGCTCTCCATCATCTCCCTTACTCCCAGAACAGGTGCAGGCAGCACAGTGGCCAAGAGGGAGGGACACAGGCAGCAATTTCTTGAACTGCAAAACAACAATCAGCAGATTGTTCTGTCCTAGACCTTAGACTCCCCACCGACTCATTCCTGGAGTTTTTCAGCTCATGTAGTGCCAAGTTCAGTGCAAATTCAAAACCAGCAGCCTTTTACAAATGCATGTACTCCTTTGTTTTAAAAAGTCTGCTCCCACGATATACTATCAGACATAAATCTAAACAGTTTTTTACCTGGAGAGTTATTAGGAGTTGTTTGTGACTCCAAACATGCAAGCATTAACTAATGTGAATCAGAGAAATCAATTTCCTTTGTGAAAACAGATTAATCAATTAAAAATCACCTTTCTTGGGAAAATATGGTGGGAAGGGCTCTCTTTTCCACAAAAGGAAATTTTGCTTTTGACTATGTGTGCATTGTCTTTCAATTGTTAAAGGAAAACAATTTCAAAAAAGTCAAAGTCAGAAGCTAAATATTAAGATTCTGTCAGGAAAAAAAAAAGCTGAGATTATATAATCCAAATAATGTTTTGCTTTCAATGTCATTAGAAAATGCATTTTCTTTTCAGGTGCAACCAGTAAAATGCAGCATTGATCCTAGAAATTCACCCGTGGCAGGGGGGTTGGAATTAGATGGTCCTTAAAGTCCCTTCTAACACAAAGCATTCTATGACCCCGTGATATTTTTTCTGGATTTTCTCCTTGATTATGTCCCTAAAAATAAACTCTTAAATTAAATCTTTCTTCATGAGTATTATGTTCTGCTTATGAACATTTTAAAATTACATGGATTTTCTCATAACCTCATAAAAATCCATCAAAGCCAGTGATAATCAGATTTTGTGTAGAATGCTTAAATGACAATGCACTATTCATGTGTCTCACTGTTTTCTGTTCAGGTTTCTCCTTTTCCCATCAATCCACCAGTTGCCTTTGGCAACTAATTCTGTATCTTCTGGATACAGAAAGAACAGTCACTTCATTTGGGTTGATTTATCTGTGGCTGCTTGATATTTGATTAATCCAAAATTGAAAAACTGACTGATATGTCAAAACAACAACAACAACAAAAAGATCTCCAAACCTTGTTTTTCTTTTGTTAGATCAGGCATGGTGATCCAAAACAATGTATTTCTATTCTGTAACTGTAGCTAATAGTTATCTTTCTCACTAGAAGGATTCTGTTTCCGTGCAGGAAATTTGATAAACTACTTTATTCTTGTATAGCAAACATCTTTACAGCAGCTTCACTAAAGAATAAAATCAATTAAAATCCTTTTGAGTTTTGAGTTGAACGCCATTTCTTTACAAAAGCCTGCTTAACCTACACAGTGAATGAGAAAGCTTTTCATCTACCAAATAGGAGAGTCACCATTTCTAAAGACAATAAAAATGACAAAAGTAAGAATCTGATTTGCATGCTTCATTAGTCATGTTTTAATGCACAATTGATTTAGCACATTTACAAAGGCAATGTTTCATTTTGTCTAGTGAAA
Organism: Chloropsis cyanopogon; assembly: GCA_013400585.1. Taxonomy (NCBI): domain Eukaryota; kingdom Metazoa; phylum Chordata; class Aves; order Passeriformes; family Irenidae; genus Chloropsis; species Chloropsis cyanopogon. Next base: position 2,050 of record WEZZ01004087.1, read on the forward strand.
GGACCACATTATACAAATCTAGAAAGAAATCATCTTTATAAAAGAAAGTAGGTAAACATTAGAGAATGAATAATAAGATCATATGAATCAAGCTTTCCTTCTTCCAGATATTTCAGACATACTCAAAATGAGTTGTTTGATTTTCCTGGATTTAATTTATTCTACTGTGCAAAATGAGATGAAACCGTCTTCTTTACAGACCTCAATAAAGTGTTCTCAAATTTATTTATGTGAGACTGTTCATGCTGATGTTGCAATTCTTACATGAAGCAAATTTGACCATTTGTAGCTGTGGATCAGCAGCACTGTTAGGAAAAAAACATGTTAAAATTGGTTGAATCTCTTTAAGAACTGCTTTAAGCTTTTTTTGGGAAGATGGGAAAAGGCCAGTAAAGTTCCATGTGCAGACTCCTGATAAATCTGTGGAACAGACATAGTGGAATCGAGAGTTTGTGCAGGAGTAGGGACTAAATTTAAATTTAACTATTGATTCTTATTTAAGTTTTAAACAGTAATCACTCACAGAATAAAGACAGATAAAAATCCATTTGGGTATTCTCAGAAATTGCATATTGCTTTATTTACAAGAACATGAATATCTCAGCAGCAAACTTTGCACTCCCTACTCCCTCCTTTCGTGACGTGCTTAAGCACAGCAGGAATCCTTGTGGTGACAGGACTAGAGCTTGAGTAGTCATCAAAAAAGCCTTGCATGAAACAGGCTTGGAGAATGAATGGAGGCATCTTGGCAGAGCAGGATAGAAACAAAACACGTTTGCAGGAGGAAGGTAGGAAAGTCTGCACAGTTGCTTCCTTGTTTACTATTGAGTGATTTCAGTCTCCAGAGCTGTCCGGCCAAGACATGGTACAAATCCTAAATTTACTTAAAACAGCCAGCTGATTTTGATACGAGTATGCTTTTCCTTGACTTGCCAAGAGTGCTGAGGGAGTCTCTTAATTAAGAGCCACAGCTCATTTGTTATACAAAGACTCCCGTGGTTTTTTCGCACCTGCTTAGTAAAGTATCTCTCTCTAGGGAAAATCCAGCCAAAGCATTTTGTTCATTTTGAGTTCTACTTTAACGGTTTCTGTATCACCTTGCAACATGCTGCAAAGTAACTTTTTAAAGACATATTGTCTTCTTTTTAACTCCACTCCATTCACTGCACTTAAAATAAACTTGTTAGGGTGATCATTAGCTATAGATTTTGTCTTGGCATTCAGCATTCCTACTTAGTTTGCTCATAATTTCTTTTTTTTCTCATGTATCGAGTCTCTATTGTCATGTACACATGTTTGATATAAGCATGAGGACAGGAAAGAAAATGAGGCTAAGGACTTAAATTTTTTCTTTTGGTAGTTCCTCCAGTTTTGCTAGGAATGTGAAAGCCATGAAGAAGTGAACAACTGTTTAACCAAGAACACTCTACTGTGAGAAACCTCCCATATTACCTTCATTAGTAGAAACTCTTCCACATATTTGAGGGTTTTGGGGTTTTCTTATTATTTCTTTTTGCATATTCAATTTTAATGCTCTTAGGAATTCTGAAGTTATTACCTTTTAAAACTTATTTTTCAGATGCACCAAAATTTCTTTCCCTAAGGTGATAAAATTTTGAATTAAGAGTCAAGAATCTTAGCTTTAACTCTCATCATTATCTAGGAACAAGAAGTAATAGAAAGAAGCTAAAATTGATATCTAGAAGTAAACCCACCTAATAGAAGTGCTGTGACAATGATCTTAGTTAGAAAATGCATACAATCTAAGTATTCCATTAAGCACTTCTGTTTGGAAATTGTTAGGTATTTGGTCTTAGTACACTGATAAATTAACAATAAACTTTTGCAATCATGCATAACTAATAATCTTAAAAAGTAACAGAATGGCATATATAACTTGTCTTTTGTCATATAACAGAATTTCCATGCTTATGTAAAAGGATAGACAGAATCCCACTGGTTATTTAGGCCTCAATGCCTTTGAATGAGGCTTTGTGGGCTGCCTTGAAAGTCCTGGAAAGTGTCTGAACTTATGCAGTCTTTGCTATTTCAAAGAATATTTTTATGCAGGGTCTGGAGACAAACATCTCTTGTTATTGAGAGAATTTAGACTGGATTGATTTAGACCAAAGTCAGGTTTCACAAAAGAGAGCAGAACAATTAAATACAAAAGGAAAGTACTTTTGCTTACCTCTTTGAACTGATAATATGAGAGAGACATAAGAGGCAGAACTTTAACTGTTAGAGACTAAACATATGGTAAGATTTCAAATAAATGGCACTCAAAAGATCTATGAAATATTTCTACAATGTCTGACTAACAATTGTATTTATTAAGTCTAAATCTTTATTATTTGCTCCCCAAAGTTTTTTAGAAGCAACTGAAATTGGATGACTGATGTTATTTGTTGTGTCCTTTGTCCTTTGCTTGTGGACACTCCAGTAAGAAAGTGATCTTACAAAGACAAAGCTAATGAATGTTTAGAGAATCCCCAAAATTCTAAATGCATAACTTTGCAGGATATTTCTGCAAATACACACTCCTCTCAGAAGGCGTAACTGTTTAAGAGTACTTCTAGTCACCTTTTGTTGAGCCCATAAAAATATCTGAAACATGCTAGAATAAAATAAACCTTGCTCCTATTCTTTGGGGTTTTCCCATAAGAACTTCTTGGTGTAAAGTTAGATCAAAGAAAAGCTACACAAGTAGCCAGTGCCAAGTGGATGCTGGCTGGAGGCTTGTCTGTTGCAGCGGCTGGTCTGTGTCCAAGGAATTTGTGTCCTACACAAGCCTAAAGGCCACGCTGCATGTGGGGCACAGCACAAATCTGACCCTATTCAGGAACCCGTTGTGTGGATCGCTAACTCCTCAATGCATAGCAGTGTCACTGTCAGGATCACTACAGTAAAAATATATATTTTTATGAGACATTAATAAAAAAAGATTTATTAAAATATGTTTACCTGAGGTTATCTCTGACTTAAATTTATGTCTCTTCAATTACAAATACATTTTAGGTAGCTGAAATTATCATAATCACATTTTACTTGCATTATCCTTCCTAGTTTTGACTTTTCATAATGCATCAATAAATACATGTAGTTTCATTTTTACCTCCGTTCTAACATCTGGCTTCTCAACTGAAGTTAAGCTCCAGTCATTTCACAAGTAGCTATACTTGGAAAGGAGAAATCACTCCCTTCTTCAAAGGCTAAAGTTTCATCAGAGATAGATTGTCTGATTTGGATGTATACTGAGTTCCCTTTACAACGCTTTGACTGTGAAGGAATCATAAAAGCAACTGCAGATACAAGAGACATTTTTTTACACTGTACAAAAAAACATGAGAATCAAAAGATGGTTCTTACTCCCCACAGGCAGAATGAGTAACAAAACATTTGAAAAGAGACATTTGAAAGAGGATAAAGCAAAAACTGCATTCATGAGCAAACCAAAAATTAGGAATTAATTCATTAATTCCAGTCAATAAGCAGACATTTTGACACTTCCAGGAAAGCAGGGTTTAATGACACAGAATGGTTACTTGGAAAGACAAACACAGTAAATCTGAATCTCTACCCTCCCTCCTTTTCTCTGGATTTTTACACTGAGCATGATGCCCTATGTGTGGAACATCCCTTTGGTCACTGGGGTCAGCTGTCACAGCTGTGTCCTCTCAGAGTTTCTTGCCCACCCCCAGGCTACTCGTTGGCAGGGCTCTGTGAAGAACAGAAAAGCCCTTGACGTTGTGTAGGTGCTGCTCAGCCATAACAGAGGTTTCATGTATTATTGACACTGTTTTGGTCAGAAATCCAAAGCACAGCAACACATAAGCTGCTATGAAGAGTACTGGCTGTATCTCAGCCTGAACCAGTGCAGCGTGCCAACAGCTACCTGCACGTCCTTTCCATGGTCCTCACAGTGAATTGGGCTGGGAAGGTGAAGGCCAAGTTGTTCCCAGAAAAGGCTCTGTCAAGGCACTGTCCATCATGGCCATGTGGTCTTCGGTTACAGATCGAGGGCTTTCATGGACCTCAATGGAGTTGTATAATTTCTCCAGTCTGCTAGGGTCCCTTTGGAAGGCAGTTCTATCCACCATCATAATGCTCTAGATAATCCTTGTTCAGCTTATCCACTTATGAAAGCAGAACTGCTGCACAGAATTAAAAAAACCCATCTAAATAAGAAACAAATAATTGCATTTACAATTTTAATTTATGTGTGTTTCACAGTGATTCAATATTCTTTGCCTACACACAGTGATTTCAAACTGTATAAATAATTTAATTTTTCCCTCCAGAGAATTGTACATTCCTTTGAGTAGACAGCAGGATAGATCAAAGGTATTTAGAATGTTTCAGCTGGTAAAGGCAGATCAAGAAAGGAATGACATAAACCTTGTTCACATAAAAAAACCCCCAAACACCAACACACTAAAGATACTGGTTAGTTGGCATAGCATCTGGAGAAGAAGAAGGAGGACGAGGAAGAGGAAGAAGAAGGAGGAGGAGGAGGAGGAGGAGGACAAGGATGAAGAAGAAGAAGGAAAAGAAGGAGAAGAAGAAGGAGGATGAGGATGAAGAAGAAGAAGGAGGACGAGGACGAAGAAGAAGAAGAATGAGAAGGAGGAGAAGGAGGAGGAGTAGAGGGAGGAGAAGAAGGAGAAGGAGAAGGAGAAGAAGAAGAAGAAGAAGAAGAAGAAGAAGAAGAAGAAGAAGAAGAAGAAGAAGAAGAAGAAGCAACAAATGCAGCAGCAGAAGATGAAGCAGAAGCAAAAGAAGCAGGAGAAAAAGGAGCAGAAATGCAGCAGAGGCAGCAGCAGAGTAAGCAGGAGGAGAAGAAAAAGCAGAAGCAGAAGAAATAAAATAAGTAGAAGCAGAAACAGAAGAAGCAGAAGAAAATGAAGAAGAACCAGATGCAGAAGCAATGCATGAAGCAGCAGCTGAAGATGAAGGAGTAGAAGCAGAAGAAAATGTAAAGGAAAATGTAAAAGAAAATGTAAAGGAAAAAGAAAATGAAAAAGAAAACAAAAATGATGAAAAAGAGTTATTGGAAGTACTCCTGGAGATTGTTACATATTGGTTTTTATCTTCCCTTTGCCAGACTAAGCATCTCCTTTGCAGATCATGTGCTCTAGACCCTACACCATTTTAGCATGACTCTGCCAGACCCTTTCCAAGTTTTTCTACATCCTTCACTTATCATGAGTTCTTCAGCTCAAAACTGTCTGAAGTTTCCCCAACTCATTTCCCTAATTAGGTATATTTTAAGTTTTTAGGAAATCTAGGCAAAATCCTAGGGACCTAGCCTTCCAAGAGATGGATCTGAGTGCTGTACTTCATCCAAAGTAATATGATTAAAAGAAGTGGCTTAGGTCTTATAGAAGGGTTCTAGCTCATAGCTCAAGATTTCATTTTCATGGGCTGATAGCTAAAAAATGCAAAGTGGTGCCTTGCAGGGCTGTCACAGTTTCCTATAGACAGATCTGCATGTTTTAACACAGAAGAGGCTTCACTTTCAAGATGGTTTTCTTGAACCAATATATGCTCCAGCACTTAAAAAACTCTGTGACGGTAAAATAGATTTTTTTTTTTTTGTCAAATTAGAGAATTTTCATTGGATTTTCTTGCCTTTGTAGCTTAACTAGCCATCAAAATATGAGGTTTTGCATAATTTTCCCTTTCTTTGAAAAGCAGCATGTACAGGAAACATGGACCCCAGTGTCTGGATTTTTATCAATGTTTGGAATTTTTGATGCTGCTGCATTTTGCAATCAAACTGGACCTCTCTCCAGTTTGTACTGCTCCTATGAAATGAAAATACTTTTATCTACAAACCTCAGTCACAAACTTAGTGCACTGAAATAATCCACACTGCAAAAGCATTCCCCTTTGACCTGTTTTGTCCTGACACAAAATAGTTTATTACACCCACAGAGTTGTCACCTAATTAAGCAAACAGGTGCCTGTAAGATAATGGTGAAATCTTTATCATGGTTGATGCTTGATTTTGTGTTCAGAGCAATGTGTGTTGTACAAAATAAGAGAAGGGAGTGGAGATGTGGACCTTGTACAAGGATTTTTGTGTCCACACGCTAAAAGAAAAGTCTTCTGTTTCCTCACCCCGGTTTGTCTATTTTGACTGTAAATTCATCAGAGCATGGGCTTTCTCTTACCTGGGGACAATGTGCACTAATATCATCTGATCTTCCTCAATAACAACTTAGAATAAACAATAAGCATTAACAAGTACTCTGAATTAAGTGTAGCTTGCTCAGGTAACAGTAGAGTGAGTCCAAAGACACACTTGCTGGCAGAGGAGAGAGATTCCTTCCATACTTGGCAGTGTGAGGGAGAACCTGGGAAGTTACTAGAGTGCATGTGGATCGGTCTTTCCAATCCACACTGAGGAATGTTAGAGGGAAACATCTCTGGAGGGGTAGCAAGGTTTTGGTGTCAAGCTCTGCTTCATTTATTACATTTGCTACTGATGTCAAAAAGGGAGTTTAGAACTTTTACATCAAAAATCCTCCAGGACATAGCTCAAAAAAATCAAACAAGAGGATTTCACAGGTTAAAGAAAAGGATGTTACAGTAAAGAAGAAAAAGCAGAAAGGGGGAAATGGGGAACACTACCCAACTTGGAGAATATTTAGCTAATCTTAACACCTTGAATTTTAATTAGAGTATGATTTATTGCATTCTATATTATTTAATTCTCAGAACAAAGATGGAGCATTTTTAAAAATATCATTACTCCTTACAAATACTCCATGGACACAGAAACCAAGCAAACTATATTTGCAAGTGACACCTAAAAGATTTTGTGGACAGCAAATTGATTGTATGCTCGAAATATGATATAAGGGGAAAGGTATGAAAGAATGTAATACTGAACAGCATTTTCCAAAGTATTATTTCTTACACAATTATAGGCTATAATTCTGCAAAGTTCATAAGTACATGCTTAGATTGCAGGCCTAGTGTAGCTTTGACTAGAGTGGTATGTTAAGGTTTATCTGCAGGACTAGGTGCTGCAGTTTGTTAGAGAAGTAAGGAATCTTACATGATTGAAACTAAAACAAACTAAGCAAATACACAAAATAAATATTTCATAGTGAGGGTAAGATCAGAACTCAGGCCACCACACAACCAAATGGACATTTCATGAGTAAGTTGGCTTCATTCTTGTATAGTTTTGTAGAATACATAAGGGGATTTTTTTGTAGACTATGTTAGAGAAAAGTGAAGCTTGAAGCAACATTGGCATCACATGATGCAGATCATACTTGTCCTAAAGCTGTTAGCTGCCTCCCAATTCCTGTTTCAAATGAAAAACAAAATAAGATAAACCAAACAAGAAACCCAATACAGATGAAACAAACAAAACAAGCACCCAGACACTCTCTTTGAAAACATTAATGTCACAATAACTTGAGGTTCAGATATTCATTTTTCAATGCTGATGCCACATGAAGAGAGAAACAAATGCTGTGTTGTAATCTGGTTAATATTTGTTAAAGCAATGAGACTCATGACATTGTTTGAAAGAAATATGAAAGATTTGACAACTGTGAGAAGGTGGGACTTTGAAAATATGCAAATTATCTGTCATGAAATATTAAATTTGGTTATAATCTTTTGAAAACCTCTGCATTAGTCAAGAAAAATGCAGAGAATGTGTATTTTTGATTCTACAAAAAGCTAATAGTCTAACGTTCTGCTTTAATTAAAACATTAAGCTGGGCAGATATCCCCCACTCATACATCAGTATGTCAAGATGTTTAATGTAAGATTTTTTCTTGGCAGTTGTTTGTCACAAATTATAATGGTTAACAGCTCTTGCACTTTACTGCAGGAAAATAGGGGCAGGCATACATGAGTGTCAGTATTTTTCCAGTTATAAAAACACCATTCAGTGAGAGGAAATTCCATAGGACATAGTGGCAAATTTGCATTTAAATGAATGCCTTCTATTTCTGCATTCTAAATGAAACGAACCATCTGCAGCTAGACAATATATCTAAAGTTAGCATGATCCAAAGATCTCCAAGGTACAGCTTAACAGTTCTCTTTGATAAAAACAAGCAGCAGACTAGGTTTGGTCAATAGTTAATATCTCTGATAGAAATGCAAAATCTATTTGTCTATTTCTCCTTTCAAAATGGGACAAGAATTTGACTCTTGAGGAAATGCTAGAAGAAAAGTCCACGATTTTTATGAATATTCATTATCTACAGATGTTCCACTTACAACTAATAAGATTAAAATTTTAGAAGTACTCATTGTTTGGGCTAAGGGAGAGTTAATTTTCTTCATAATAGGTTATGGTGCCATGCTTTGGATTTGTGACCAAAACAGTGTCAATAATACACTGAAGTTTTCAATACTGCTGAGTAGCAATTACATAATATTGAGGGGTTTTTTGTTTCTCATACGGCCCTGCCCATGAGTAGGTTGAGAGTGTGGAAGAAGTCNGAGTTAATTTTCTTCATAATAGGTTATGGTGCCATGCTTTGGATTTGTGACCAAAACAGTGTCAATAATACACTGAAGTTTTCAATACTGCTGAGTAGCAATTACATAATATTGAGGGGTTTTTTGTTTCTCATACGGCCCTGCCCATGAGTAGGTTGAGAGTGTGGAAGAAGTCGGGAGAGGACAGAGCCAGGACAGCTGACCCCAATGACCAAAGGGATGTCCATACCATATGGCATCATGCTGAGCAATAAGAGCTGGGGAAAGATGGCGAAAGGGGAAAGATCAGAGTGTTGAGTGTCCCATTATGCGTGATGAAGCACTGCTTGCCTGGAGATGGCAAAATATTTGCCTGTTGATGGGAAGTAATGAATGAACTCCTTATTTTCGCTGTGCATGCAGCCTTTGCTTTACCTATTAAACCATCTTTATCTCAACCCATGAGTTTTCACACTTCTACCCTTCCGTTCATCTCCGCCATCCCACTGCAGGGGAGTGAGTGTGTGGCTGGGTGGTGCTTAGCTGCCTACCCGGGTTACACCACAACAGTACATTTTTAGTTTTTTCTTCCCCCTCAACACCAATATTTCTTTCATAACTGTTCCCAATCCTGCATTATGTTCTTGCACCAAACATTCTTGGTATGCCACATATGCTTGGATAAGGACACTCATAAATACTAATTAATTAATCAGTTAGCTGTGCTATTGAAATTTTACCACGAAAACAAGAATCCTTCCAAATCCTCCTTCCAAGTTCATTGTATTAAACACTGTGGTTTCACAACTCTTTCTACGACTCTCTCTTCTAAGCCAAGTGGGTCTAGCAGGTTAACTCCATCTCATAAAGAATATTCAGGCTGTGGTCCTCAACTTCCCATTGTTTTTATTGCATGCCTCTAGATATGCTATATATGCTATTTTGGGGTGACTAAATAATTCCTGAGAAACGTACACCACCATACTCCAAAGACACACTGTTGTCTCTAAGATGATCTTACAGACCACTCCTGATTTTATGTCCCTTTGAGAGGGCAGAAGTAGAAATTTCACTTGAAATACTCTGTGATCCTACATCTCCTATCTTACCAATTCCACACCCTTACATCCCATGTTTTTACACCTCCTAAACAGAAATCCAAACCCGTGTTCCTGTCACTGCCGCTCAACTCACCCGAAAGATGAATTAACCTTATTCACCCTCACCTTGCACTGTGGTTTCCTGAGTTCTTTATCCTGTGCTTCCCTGCTTCCATGTCTGGAATATTGCAGTGTTTTAACTCCAGCCACTCAGTAAGTATCACACAGCCACATGCTCCCCCCTCTCCCCTCAGCAGGATGGGGAAGGGACCTGGAAAAAGGTAAAATTCACAGGTTAAGAACCCTTTAATTATTGAAATAAAGTAAAAGATGATGATGATGATGATAGTGAAAAACAATTTAAAAAGGGAAAAAGGGAAACGTGATGCACGATGCAGTCACTCACCACCCACTGACCAATGCCCAGCCCATCTCTGAGCAGGAATTGGTGGCTCACAGCCAACTCCCCTCCATTTAAATACTGAGAAAAACATTGCATTGTATGGAATCTGTCTTTGGCCAGTTCCGGTCAGCTGTCCTGGCCATGCTCCCTCCCAGCTTCTTCTGCACCTGCTTGCTGGCACAGCATGAGAAATTGAAAAGGTCTTGAGTCTTAAGTAAGCACTACTTAGCAGCAACTGAAACATCAGTGTGTTATCAACATTATTTCACACTAAATCCAAGACACAGCACTGTGCCAGGTACTAAGAAGAAAATTAATTCTATCCCAGCTAAAATCTGTACTACATCACTTGTTCCATATAATGCATGACATGCCACACTTCCAATACCCTATGTATCATCTTTCCTGATTTTGGATATATGCACACAGATATATTCTCTTAGTTTATGGACCATTTATTGAGTTCATTTAGTCCATGAAATTGGGCTCCATCTGTCACAACAATCTTTCAAGGCAGCAAAGATGGTGTGTGAATTGTTGCGTGTTGAAGTCAGTTCTGATTCCATCACTGCTGTGCTTGTCCAGTTTCATCAAAATTCAGTTTTCATTAATGTGGCAATCAAAAGGAAGAGGGGTTCAGATCCCAGTGTGATGAGCATATAGCCACTGCACAAGTGATAATATATTGTGTTATCTAGCAATTACCATCATGCAATTTAATAGATGGCTATTCTTACCCCAAATCAAATCCCCCTGAGGCACACACCCAACCTCCCTGTCCTCCCACTTTACCCACCAAGGGCACTCAGGCTCTTGAGTAAAAGCAATGCTATGGATGGGTCAGCCTTTGCCTGAGGCAGGAATAACCCAGACTCCTTTCCCTGGAGTATTTTTTATGTCCACTACAGAAACTTTATCCCATTTTACAGTCATAAAAGTTTGGGCAGGGCCAGATCAATTGGCAGGCTGCCTAGTGTTGACTAACCAGGTTGCCTTTGACAAATGTGTAACCCAAAGTTTGAGGGTCCCACCATCCATTGTTTTCAGTGTAGTCATTAACAGTCCATTGCATGGTTCAATTTTTCCAGAGGCTGGTGCATGAGAGGGGATGTGATATATCACTCCATACCCTTTTCTTTGGGCCAGGGATCTATAAGGTTCTGTTGGAAGTGGGTCTATTGTCTGGAGTTCTTTCTGGAGTACCATGTTACAGACATTTGCTTAGCCCTAAACAAGATCTGAACTGAATTCAACAGTAGGCTGGATCCTAGCAGAAGTATCAGGTTTGTTTTGAGGTAATTCAAAGGATATTCAATACCTTTAGAAATCCCACATGCTACTGTAAACAGCCTGGAGGGGGGGAA
>WEZZ01004088.1:3414-31135 GCA_013400585.1 Chloropsis cyanopogon
TTTTTTAAATCAGAGCAGGAAAGGAGACTTTGTCTAACTGGAATGGGTCTCCAAAATAGAGGAGTACAGCAAGTAATTCTGTTTCCTGCCATGCTCAGTGCCCTTTAGGCTGACAGACTCCAGGTTTTTGGGACACTCAAGTGGCAGGCAAGTTATCAGAAAAGGCAAAGAAAGTCAATTTGCTGGGTTTATGCTAAATGAAAAAATGCTTTCCAGCAAGTATGTCATGAATGGTTTTTCCAACTGTGTTGCACTATTAATACTGTGATATGCAGCAAGGCTGGTATGGAAGTGATTCATTGCACTTAGAGCAAGGTTGCACCATGACCCTTTCCAACTCCAGCATTTTTGCTGGGAGCTGTATTACCCCTAGTGGCTGGGAGAAAAGCTCTTCCTCCCATTGCTGTTTGATTTCCGTGGAAAAGAGGAGCAATATGACTTGTACTAGCTCTATGTCTGACTCTTAAGCAAATTATTTTAATATTCTTTTAGCAGCTCGCCCCTGCATAATAGTGACTAAGCCTTATGATGAAATATTTATAAAGTCTGAAAAACAGGCTGCTACGTGTGCTCCCATTTTCTTGATCATTCTTTTGATGGCTGTCTCTTAGTATTCATAATCTGGTTTTATTTACACTGATGTGTATTCAGAGTGGTTTTTTTTGAGGCATATACTGCTGAAACCCATGGCATGATTTATCTGAAAGGTTGAAATAACAACAAAAAGCTGTAAATATTTGGTTAGTTGGACTATTGCAGCTGATTCTTCCTCTTCTTTGGAATGCATGTAGTGCATAATGAGGTGCAGAGGGAAGACATGGCAACTATTCTCAAGGGATTTACATAAATAAGGAGTATTGGCACTTTTCTCAGTAATATTAAGTTTCTGAGCAAAATGTTAAATTAAAAAAAAAGTCAAGGAAATGGTGCATAAAATGTGTATGAATCAGGTCCTAACTCAGTAATCTAACTCCTGGGGAACAATTAAGGCATAACAGTCTCAAGGCATTTATCTGTCATTTTTACTGGGACACGGGGAATTAAAAAAAAAAACAAACAAAAAAACCACTAATGGAAATCTTAATTATACGTACCTAATTATGAAAACTTCACAGAATAGAAATGCAGACAAGGAAAGCTTTCCAACACTAATAATGTTGCTAAAAAAAAATGCCATAAACAAGAGAAAGAGCTTAGAAGGATCCCTGATGAAATCCTTCTCTAGTCTTCCGTAGGATTCAAAGGCATACTTGTAAGAAAAAAGAAAGCAAACCATCACAATTCTGCAACCACAATTTTAGTAGAAGGTAAATGTCTTTACCTATAATGGAATCAAACACAATTTACCTTTCTTTAATTGCAGCCACTTAGAAGTGTTTATATATGAAGTATTCATATTTGCAAAAAACAAAGAGGAAGATAATTACCCTATTTCCACACTCCTCAGTGTAAGATCCTGCCTCAGCTGCAACCATAATTTTGAGAACTAGAAAGGTTTTGGTTTTCATCTGCCTGTATAACCCAAAATATCTTGGGGTTGAAACTCTGGGATACTGGGTGGGAATGCACATCTCGGAGTAAAGGAATACTGTAGATGAGGGAGAGTACCAAGAATACTGAAATTTGGATTAAAAAATATAAATCAATTAAAATGGCATGTGCCTCGGCAGGCTTCTGTTCATGCAGTTGATACAGTTTCATTACACACATTCCTTACTTCAAGAATGGCCAGAAATCCTGGCAGGAATAATTAACATGCATGGGATGTGTGTTTTACCTTTTTAAACTCTTCTGGCTCTTGCTGGTTTTGGGACTGTATTATGGAAGAAACATTTTACTGGCACTAAGCCTCCATTTATCCCACTGAATTATCAGTGCTTAAAGGAGGCATTTGTATTAACATCTCCTGCCCCTCTGGGATGGATGTGCCCTGCACAGATCCCTCCGGACAATGGGGTGTCCCCACCAGCTGTGGGCTGAGCTGAAGAGAACATCACTCCTCCCAGCTGGATAGGTACAGGCTGGATGTCCCACAAGCTTTTCAGCACATGAAACTGGTGATTAGTTTGGCCATTTTTTATTGCCTGGACCAACAGGATTCTGAGTAAAGCAGGGCTCTTTTAGCTCACATATTGAATTTGGAGAAAAAGACTTTTTTTTTTTGTTGTTTCATTTGGGTTTGGGTTTTTTTTTATTTGTTTTGCTTGTTTGGTTTTTGTTTTGTTTTGTTTTGTTTTTTTTGAGGGGGTGTTTTGTAGTTTGTTTTTTGGGTTTTTGTTTGTTTGTTTGTTTGTTTTTTCTTTTTTGGGCAAGGAGGTGTAAGTAATGATTTACATGCCATACTTCTTTAGGTATGAAGATCACGGAAGCATATGGTTCTGAATGTCTTAAAGTTGATTCACTGTGTCACCTAACCACCATCTCTCCTATTGAGAAAAGTTATCAAGCCCTTACCTAGAAGAATTTAAATGTGAAACATGTAAAGGGCACTTCAGAAAACACATAAAATACTTTTGTAGATGAACTTTAAGTCTCATAAGATCTATTTAATAGTGTATGTAACAAAGAACAAAATAATTGGTTTAAGAAGCAAAATTAATACTTTTCCTAAAAGAATTGGATAAACAGTTATCCTTACGCAGGAAGTCTGTGGCATGAAACCTTTATCACATCAAACAATAATGAAGGGTGACATTTAAATCCTCAGCCTTTCTAAACTGTGACTCTGAAAATGAAGCATTACTGATGCCTTTGACAAGAAAAATATATGAAGGAAAAGGAGATGTAGCACAGAGATAAGCTATTTATTTTTACTGACCTCAGTCAATCTTGTCCTTGTTTTGTAAATATTTTACCAGTCAACATGCTACAAAATGTGTCATTCATTAGATCTGTCAGAGGCAGCATCTTTGGGTAAATGGATGTGATGGATTAGCAAAACTTGATGAAAAGCAGAAATAGTGATAATTTTGCAGAAAAAATGACATACAAATATCTAAAAATTTCTTTTTTTCAGTGTGCCAGAGATATAACAAACTCCAATGTGTCTGACAAGTCATCTATGAAGTTAAAAAATGGTTTAAAAAAAGGGCAGGAGTTGTAGAGCCTTTTTAACATTTCATACTTGAAATAGGATGTTGGTTGGGATTAGTATTTGGGGGTGTTTTCTAAGGTAATATATATGTGAAGTAAAAGTATATACCAGATGAAATTAAATTAATTTTTAACTTCTTTTAGAATAATCTCACCGTAAAACAAAATGTGTTAATGAAGATGTGTTAGATGAGAAGGATCTTGTGTCAGTTTGATATTGCTGACCACAAAATAGTTACATATGCTTCATCTGCCCAATAAATATTTAGGAATTCAAAGTTCTCAGTGCACCTAGCACAGAACAGCTCTCCTGCTTATTTACATCATGGTGAGGACACAAATGGTCATCACAGAAATGACAGAATCCTTTTTAAAAATGAATTATTAATTTCTTATTTTTAATATATTTTAAATTTTCTTTAGTTTATTAAATAACAAAAGAAAGTTTAGCCTATTTTACCCAAAAGTCTCTACAGCCTCTTCCTAAAAATTCCTTCATAGAACAACAAACTTGTTCCAGGCCATAGCCTTGTCATTTTATTAGGAGAAATGTGATCTTAGTAATTGATCTGGTGCTTAATTAAGCAACACATTGAAGTATGTGCTTAAGTGATCCTTATTTATTGGAAAGACTAAGCTGTTTATTAGTTTTTGAAAGTTAACACACATTTAGGAGCTCTGAGAAACGGGAATGCTGTTGATGGATAAGCAGAACAGTGAAATGCTTCACGTAGTATTCTAGATGCTTTCAGTTCTCTGTGATGCTTCACAACAAATTGTGTGGAGTCGCACCAAGAGCACCAAAGGGGAAAAGGTGCAAGGTTTCATCTTGATCTCACCTAGTGGCCCTATTATGCCTTGTGCTATGCAGGGGAGAGGTCCAGGTCCTTTCTTCTGGAACCAAGGCTTCATGGACTGAGTTGGGCTGATATGGTAGGGCACAGAATTTCTCCATTATACAGTACAAATTCTACAGCTTTAAATATAGGTCATAGATGTGGAATGGCCTGGGTTGGAAGGGGCCTTAAAGATCATCTATTTCCCTTTTCCCTGCTCTGGGCAGGGACACCTTCCACCAGACCATGTTGCTCAGGGCCCCATCCAACCTGGTTTGAACACTGCCAGAGATGGGGCATCCACAGGTTCTCTGTGTCAGGGCCTCACCACCCTCAGGGTGAGAAATTTCATCCTAATATCTTATCTAAATTTACCTTCCTTCAGTTTAAAAATGTTTTCTCTTATTTTATCACCACATATAAATGTGGGCATGACAGTTATTATTGAAATTTTTCTTCATTCATTTGTCTATTTCACAATATCCCAGTTAGGACATTAAATACCTTTAATTATTTCAGTCCTCTTTATCTACTGGAAAATATTTTTTTTAATCTTTGTACTAAATATATATTTTATAATGGAAATACTTATTTCTAATTATATGACAAAGAAGGAAAAGCCCAAACTGTGTAAAATGAGAAATTATTGCTTGCTGTAGAGTTGCACAGTCTTCAGGCCTCAGTAATAAAAGTACTTTCCATGTTTCTCTTGCACAGATAGCTTTAAAATCCATTATGACATCAAACAATGATAATAAAATTTCAGGGAAGGAAAATACGTAAATTAAGGTAAATTTAGAGGTGATTGATCTGGGAATCAGAACACATTCTTGGAGAAACGAAGACATTATTTTGCAAACAATCTAATAGGAATATAAAGGTATTCTGAAATCAACATGGACATGTGAAAATATTTCAAGGTATTTTAAAGCATTTTTTTAGGGTTTCTTTTTCTATTCTGCCTGCTTTTGAAGTTTGAACATTATTAGTTTATGAAATGTATCATGTTTTAAATGTAACTGAAGAATATGCCAGACAAATTCTTTATTGTGAAAATATATGAGCGTTCTGGTAAGCAAAGCTCAGCAGAATTATTTAAGTACGTTTAAATATAATTCTTCAAATATGATTTTTATTCCTATCTCTTGGTGCTCATGGAAAAAAGGCAAAATCAGCATTCTGGTCTCAGTCTAGTTCTTATTTGGGATAGTCTATGCTAAAAATCATTATTCTCAACTGGTACAGTCCTAGCAGTGAAGAAAATCTTCCAGCTGGAAACAACAAAATATGTTTAAAAGTGGGAAATATATTAAATAGGTTAAAATATGTGTGAAAGTTTATGTAGAATTATGTAGTTTGATTTGAAAGAACATCATAACCTATTGCAGTGTATCCCATTTTTTTAAAAAATAAGAAAATTCCTTTCTTTCATTTCCCCCTTTTTAACTTAGTTATGATCAGTGCCATCTCACCATTCTAAAACATTTAGTGTTCTACATGACTGATTGTTTTGTTGTGCTTGTATTAACTGCATTTATTTTTACTTCTTTTAATCTTGAAAAAATAGTATTGTCCTTCCCTCAGTCAGGTAATCTGTACACCTACAGTCAAAGCCACTCTATATAGGTGTTTTCTTTCCTGCAACGTTTTGTATTAATATCAAAATACTTGTTGGGGGAAAGGATGTTTCCTTTATGGACATTTTTTTTAATTAGAAAAGGAATATACGATCAGTTAAGAAAATAAATTAAAAGAAAAAATACCTGGAAGAGAGTTCTTCTGAGACATCCCTTATACTGCCATACTCATGGCACTCTTCAGTTTCTTTTCAATCTATGCACCTGAAATTCTCAGTTTTATTTGTTTAAAACAGATTATATTTGCATTCAGCAAAGGTATATGAAAGGGGAATCTAAAATTTCAGATCATTTTTAACTGGGTACAAGTGGGGAAGCAGAACAGAAGTAAAACATTATAATCTTTGAACCTTTGGAACATTTTGTGAAACAGCACTCAAATTTTAAATCTGTTCCACACTCTTTAGTATAACAATACTCCATATATGTTAATGTATATTACTGTAAAGTATGTAAAACATGTCATTGCTACTAGATTTGTAGCTGAATGGAGAATTATGTTTTAGAAATATTTTGTACCTTTGTATTCAGAGACATTAATTACTATAAAAATGCAAGGATGTAGAAAATTAGACCCAACAGATACAGTTTTTCCCATCTCATTCTTGCTGTATGCCTCTGAAGTTCACCAGAAATTTTATAAGGAGCAACTACATAAGATAATTGAGGTTTTTTTTACTGAATATTTTTGAAGCATTATGATTTCTATGATCTAGTTCCAAAATTTTTGTCTGCAAAGTGAATGCATGAATAGTGTAGTTACTCTTTTTCTCTATTCATGGAGCTACAGTGAGTTGTAAGCTCCAATTCTCTGCCATTCACAACTCAGGAGGGCCCAATTATATTGAAGTCCAGCAAAGGACAATCCACCTGAAAGATTCTGTGTCTTGAGATTTTTGCCTAAGTTAAGGGTGTTTCCTGTGAGATGGAAGGAGGAGCCTACCTAATGTCAGAACAAAATATATTGGGTTTGAGCATTAAACTTTTATTTATTCAGACTGAATAAGACATCACAAGTGGCAGGTAGGTTGTGGCCTCCACTAGAATGTGGGGAATATTGTTTGGATCTCTTTTCATCATATATATATATATATATACACACCCTTGCAGTTCAAAAATATACCTGAGTGATTACCTTTCAATTCATAAAAGAAAACCAGAGAACTGAAAACGACACGAAGTTCTCCTTAAGCTTCCTCTCACTTCCTCCACCCAAGAAAAATAAGAATCCCCAAAAGATAAAGGGACATTACCTAAAAGAGAAAACACCAGCAGTTAGATCTGTGTAGCCTGTGCCCCCACACTGTGGGGATGTAAGTGAAATATTGGGTTTGATATCCAGGATACCTTCCTTCTTTCCCATCCACACCCCAAGTTACATCCTGTGTTCTCTTAGTTTAGCAAATGGTGCCTGAATGACTTCCCTTTGACTCAGTTTCCTATCTGTAAAATGGAAAGGGTGCTAAATTATTGTCAAAGCATGAATTACAACAAGAAACAAAGGTAATATTAGTTTACCATCTATTAATCTCCATACCATCTTGCTAGTTTTGGCTAGACTAGCCTATTTCAGGAATGTTCAAGAGCTTTGACATTTGTCATATGTGTTAGAAAAGTGAAAGAGTTCTTTTTCTAGATGTCTGAAAACACCTGGATCATTTAAGGACAAAAACTTCATTTTTTTAAATTATGCATTTTAGTGTTCATTTATCATTAACATTGGAAAAACTTAAAGAAACGTGCTTTTCCTTGAAGTTTGAATGGATTGGTGTGGTCCTGGATGCTGCAGTAAAATCACAACCATTCTCCTGATTTTGGATGATCTGTAATGGGTCTCAGATTAATTGAGGACGAGAGAAACTATATATAATGATTTGGAAAAGTTTCTATTATCTGGGTAACTTCCAGATTTTTTCTGTCTTCATTTCTGATTCATGTCTTGTAGAGAGTAATTTTTGCAACCTGAAGCAATCAGGAGCTTCGTAATTGACTTTGGGATTTTACCCAGCTAAATTTTTGTTTTCGCTTTCTGGTATTTTAATAAAATTATAAGTAACTTCATGTTCAGCTCTGCTAAAGAAGCCCTAAAAGAACAGTTCCTACCTTTCCAGCTATCAATATGATATTTCTATATTATGGTTTTATAAATAAACAGTTTATATTCCGGCCTACTTTTTGGAGAATCCTTATCAAAGAGTCGGCAGTGAGATTACTCTTTACTCTATGGCACATAAAAGCAGTGGCAATTGCTGCACTACTTCTAAATAAAAGTGTTTTAATGGGTCTACCATTCCTGGCCTTCAGCTTCTCACCCTGCAAGTCTCACTCTCCTCTTCCTGACAGCACAGGGGAAGAAAAAAGGATGGCCAAGCTTGAGGGTTGAGATGAGGGCAGTTTAATGAATAAAGCAAAGGTCACACACAGAAGCAAAGCAAGATGAGGAGATTTATTCTCTTATTCCCTTTAGCAGGCAATATCCAGCCACTGGGCGTCAGGGCCTCAGTATGAATAGTTGCTTTGGAAGATAATTGGTTTATTAATTAAATCTTCCCCCCTCCCCCTGCTGCTTTCCTATGTCTTTTGCTGCTGAGCATGATGTTGTATGGTGTGGACTATCCCTGGCCAGTTGAAGCCAGCTGTCCCAGCTGTGTCCCCTCCCAAACTTTTGCTCATCCTTTCAGCCCTCTGGCCTGAGAGAATGACCTGATGATGTGCAAGCACTGCTCAGCAGAAACTTTGGCACTTTATCAACACCACTTTAACCACAAATGCAGCACATGACACTATATGGGCTTAAAAAAAATGTTAACTCCATCCCAGCCAGACCCAGCGCAGCCATCATCCAAAACAGTTCTAGTCCCTTTGCCAAGTACAGCAACGCAATAAAGATGTTTTATTGTTTGCTTTTATTGTTTGTGTCTTTAAAAGGCCATTAAAAATAACAGCCCAAATGTTTCTGTGGTTTGTGGGATCTATATGTGTCAGTATTAAAGTGAGTCATACCATCACAGTCATGATAGGTTATTGGCATTTTACTTTAAAAGAAAAAGTATGGCTTGCTTGAACTATTTTTTTCTTTCTGCTTTAGTAGCATCTCCATCCTCAGAGTTATTATGAATGTTTATATGAGAAAATGTTCACAAAGCAGAATTCCAGCCTTTATTAAGCACTATATTTCATTGCAAAATTGGTTTTACTGTGAATTCCAGGAAAATATGTTCAAGGTATTACACTGTGTAAACATGTTCTTGGTAATTGCATAACACATTGATCTTGGTGAGTCAAATATCAAACCATTTCCTGAAGATACTCACTTGAACCACATGTATCTGAAACCACACAAGCAATTCCAATATTTAATAATGTCTGTGGGTTTGTTTCATAGTGGAAATTAAAGATAATTGTTTTCATGGGCTGTCAGCAGTGTATTGGTATGTGGTTACTTCTTCTCCTGGAGTGGAAGGGTGGCTGGTACCTCCTTTAAACTTCTAATACTACCAGGATAAGTTAAGTGATGTTATTTCCTGGTTTAGCAGCTGTCCAGCTTGTCACCATTCATTTTTTACTTACAAAGCTCACTAAAGTTTTCTGTGTCCATATCCCAAAAACTGAAATGCTGACAAGGATGGTACAGCCTTGTTACCAACCCTAGCTGAAACCAGAACAAGGCCTCTGGACTGATTCTCCTTGGGCTTTGTCTGGTCTTGTCTTGATCGACTTCAAGATTTCTTTATTGTTGTGTAAATGATAGTAACAACTGAAGATTTTTCTGCATAGAAAAGCAAATACATCTGTAATCTTCATGTAATGGAGAAATACAGAGTATGGGCATGGTATAGCAACAGAGGCTTGAAATTTGAGACCTGGCGCAATGTAGAGGAATGTGGGTGTAACATGGTAAGAAAAGTGACATGTGGTGACCCTGGAGACCTCAGGAAACAACTCATTTTTTACTATTTGCTGACAAACAAAGAAAGAAAAGGCATGTGAGTTGGACAGTACAGATTTTTAGAATAAGTATCAATTATATGTAAAACACTCCATATGTAGTACATTTAACTGCAAAGTTGAATTGCAGAGCAAGGAAGAAAAGCAAAGTAAAAAAAGTGATAAGATAAAAAGACATAAAAATACCCCTCATTGGACCCCAGAGTGAGGAAGATGAAGTTGTCCTCCTGCCATCAAAGAGGAGAAAAAAAACCCTGCCTCCAACAAATCTTTTCCTCTGAAGGACATGCTGTCAGACTCCTCCTGCCCCCAGAGTTTAGCCGATAACCTCAGGACCAAGAAAAATAGTGGAAGGGCATGCCATGACACTAGGGAATGACTGGGTACAAGGAATTGTCTGTATAGCAGTTTTATCTCTATTGCTATTGAGACCCTTTTCGTAATAGTAATCTATTTTTAGCGAGGGGTTTTGGTTTTGTTTTGGGTTTGGTTTTTTAAGGTTTTTTTTTTGGTGGGTTTTTTGTTTTTTTTTGGTTTTTTTTTTTTTTTTTTTTTTTTTTTTTTTTTTTTTTTTTTTTTTTTTTGTTGTTTTTTTTGTGTTTTAACCGCGCTCTCAAAGGCGTTTCATNTTTTTTTTTTTTTTTTTTTTTTTTTTTTTTTTTTTTGTTCGTTTGTTTTTTTGGTTTTATTTTTTGTTTGTTTGTCTCTATCCGTCTATAATTACTAGATTTGGAATTATTTGATCAGATGGCTAGAATCTCAATTTAATTCTTGACTTTGTTCCTTAGGTGTGTTTTCTTTTGCCCAAACAATTTTCTGAGCCTATC
Organism: Chloropsis cyanopogon; assembly: GCA_013400585.1. Classification (NCBI taxonomy): domain Eukaryota; kingdom Metazoa; phylum Chordata; class Aves; order Passeriformes; family Irenidae; genus Chloropsis; species Chloropsis cyanopogon. The sequence continues at coordinate 13,756 of WEZZ01004088.1, forward strand.
AATACTTCCCCAACTTCTATATTATCAAGTTCATCATTATAGAAGATATTCAATACTTGTTATACCAAGTAAAAAAATAGCTCAAATTATTTTTTACTTGTAATTACATATCCAAGAAGAAAGTGAAATAATATTTCTGTCTTTTCAATAATACCAGCAACATTGACTTCTAAACAAAATTTTAACTATATGGATTCCAGATTGTATTGGTTGCTTGCAAGTGTCTCATCATGTGAATAATAAATAAATAAGTAAATAAATAGAAAGAAACCCACCCCCAATATTCATATCTAAAAACTTGTGTTCAAAGGTTTTCCTGGGAACTTATTGTACCAGAGCTACATCTTGAGGGATGTAGGGACACAGCCAGCAGTGGCATGTAATGAATTAGTGGCTACAGGAAGTAGGATATAACTGCATGACTCTGGGCTAACCAAGCTGAACATATCCTTTTCATTAATTTACTGCAAGCTGAGGATATCTGTGGTAGACAATAATAAATTGAACTTCAGACTTAGCTTCCTTTTACTGTCGGGGGTAAGATACCTCTCAAACTTTGAAGCACAGTTTATGAGGGGATTACAGGAAAGGAAGGAAAATAATTGCACTGACTGAAAACATTACTATTTAAGCCTGTGTAGACAAACAGTTGTCATTCTGTGGCACTAAAGCTTTAGTGAGTTGCCGAATTAGAAAGGCAACTCAGCCTTCAGTGAAATCCACTGGTTTCTCAGGCCTTATTTTGTTGAGTATTGGAGTAACATGGATCAATCTCCATGGCTGCAGAAAATGAAATCCTGAATTTCATTCTCCTACATGTCCAGACTGAAACTGACCCTCAAGTATTTTTCATTCTTAGATCTTGCAATGAAAAATGTGCACAATACCACTGGTATTGATACTGACCTATGTGATATTTTAGCATGACACCAATTTTTATATTTATTTGTATTTTATAAATCTATTGACTGATACAATATTGATGAGCATTACTAAACCCACTTAACTTTCTGTTAGGTCCATTTGGTTTCATCACTAGCTGCAATGCATGTATACAATATAGTTTATACAACTGTTCTAGTTTTGTTTCTTTATTTCTCCTGAATTATTACTGAATTAGGTGGTTATCTATTTAATACCTGGAATGGAAGATGTATTATTAAAATCTAGTACAGTGTTTGCTCCCTACCCAGTTCAGCATGCTTGTGGTAGCATTAGTTTGTGTTGTAGCTAAGAAAGGCAGCTAGAAAATCAGGGTCAAAGAAGATTCAAGCATATTAAGGCCTGTGCAGATATTAAGATGATTTAGGATAGCATGAATTTGATTTGTGTAGATATGTCAATGGAGAAATAGATTCAGGCTGTGGGAATATTTTACATTGAAGGTTATTGCACAGAGAAAATATTTTTTCAAACAATATCTTTTAATCCTCCTTTGACTTTTTTCTCCCACCTCCACAATTTTTAAAGTTCCTACCCAAAAAATCCCCTTTTTTCTTTCCTTAACAAATGCTACAAAAGAAACACTTTGGAGCCCCAGGTGTGCCTTCTTAGGCCAATTACATCACTTTTGGTCATGAAACTCCAGAGCTGCTGAGCAGCTCCTGTGGCCCTGGAGAGGAGAGGAGGTACCCAGAGTGTGTGTGATGGTTTAACAGAGGCTGCCACTGTGCTCCTAACTTCAGGAGCCCTGCTCACTAGCAGGCCACGTGTGCAGCTGCTGCACACAAGCTGCTGGCTCTCTGCTGTGCAGCTGGCAGGCTCTGGGGAGGCCCTGCAGAATCCCCAGCACCATATCCCAGGCAATTATCCCGTGGCGTGCTGCTGCAGGCCCTTCTGATCCCACATGGTAATTTGTGTTAACGAATGTCAGAATTGTAGATGCTCTGCTGCTGAGAGTTTTAGACCACATGTAGGGAATACCAACAAATGGCATGTATTTGTCTCTCTTGTCAACAAACAGTGCTATATTCTAACCTGTACTTAGTACTTTTCCCTTTTTTTTTTCGCTCCTGCATAGGTGTGAACCAGTATTTAATCAGAAACACAGCTAACAGAGAGCATCAAATTCTAGTCTGTGTAGCTTCCCATAACAAGTGAGACTTAATTAATTAGCTAAGAATTTAATTTGATAATTTTTGGGATAAAGTAAGTGTCCTTTGCCCCTCTGACAAGGGCAGACTAGGTGAAACTGAAGCAATGTCTTGCAATGACAAACCTAATAATTAGTAAATAACAGAAATAATCAATATTGTTCAGCCACCTTGTCTACAGGGTAATGGCAAATCAGTACCTGTCTTTCTAACACTTCTCTGGTGTGCCATCGAAGGGTTTGTCAACCTTGCTTTGTATAAAGACATCTTTTGTATAGGTGAATATGTTAGCTATTGAGTTTGTAAAGGTGTTCTCCCTTACAGGTTTTAGCCAAAATCTAATTCATTCATCTCTGCATAAGCTTTCCCTCTGCAATCTTCAAGTGTTCATGGACTAGCTCTCATTGTACGTGAAAAGCAGTTCTAAAAAAAAGCCTGTGTGGAGTAGGCTTTGGTTTGCAACACAGCATCTGTAACCATCACTGTTTAATTTTACACTTAAAAAAAAAAAAAAGATAAACACCTAACTTACTGCAGAGATGTGGAGATATGAGGTTTTCTAGTGTCTGGAAGTCCAAGTAATGGAAGAGGTAATGAATTAGTTAAGGTAATTAATTAGTTAATTATTTAGTTAAGAATTCTAGATTATGAAGTTTACTGATTAGCAACTTGAGAAATGCAATCTCAGTGTACAAGTTCAGTACCCAATTCTAAGAGAAGAAATTCTTTTTTCTTGTTTACAGTTTAGATTATATTTTCCACTCTTAAACACTTAGTACATGTTCTTGCTTCTTCCAATTTGCTCTTTGTGGTTTGCTAGCATTGGTAAATTGCAAGAGTAAGGTCAAATTCTAGAATGAATGAGAGTTGGGACATATTATTTCAGTTTTACAGAAGGATAGGAGACAGAGGGTGATTAAGTGACTTCTCAGAAATTCCCACCACAGAACAGAGCAGCAAACTGAGCTGCAATGGTAAGTTCTTTCAATGATCACTTTATAAAACATGCTGTAAGTGTCCAGCATCATGTGCACCTGAAAAGCCTGAGCATTCATGATGATTGATTGCAACAAACTCTGCCTGCAGTGGTCACAGTGGACTTCCCTGATTTGTATCACTTTAGGATCTACTCAGAGTTCTAGGAAGTGTTTAGTAGAAACATCAGTTTATAAACTTCATCACTTTTCTGGAGAAAAGTGCTGTAAAAATCCTTTACATGCCTGTTTATCTGTTTCTGAGTAGTAGAGTGAGGTAATTTTTTAACCTCATGTTTGCAGGAAAATACCAGAAATTGAAAATCAGTGGAAAGGAAAATTCTGTGATTTCTGAACTTGTTTCATTACGATTTTTTGAAAATATAGTGCTAGTTGAATCCAAATATTTCTTTTCAATGGGTCTGATATTATTATAATTTAATATTAATTTCTGTAAAGGATATGCTCTTGAAATAAAACCATATTAAAGCAGAAATCTTAATGCTTCACAATTTTTTTTCTGAATTAAATTTGTCAGAGTCAGTACGTTCTTACAGAATATTTTTACTTAAGTGGAACTATGTCTTCTGACAAGAAAATGCTCCATTGTAAAGATTTTGACCAGCTCAAATTTGTTCTTAGTGTACCTACTGTGAAGGCAAAACACTAAGGAGCTCTTTCTGACTTCCCTTCACATTTGACAAAACCAATACATGAGAGAAGTTATTAAATGCTAAGGCAAACCTAAAGCTTGTGCTGTAGAGACATTGCCCAATTAATATAATTATTGTGTTTTCAGTGCTGCTAGTTTTGATGGCTCCTGAGACTGCAAATCAGCCCCTGCTCTTGCTGTCATGTATATCACCAGCAGATGTAGCATTAGTGCCATAGGCACAGGCCAGATAATCCTGAATTTGGAAAGCAGAGAATGTCATGTAATTATTTTGCAGCCTAACATAATGTGGTCTGTTTGGGAAGACAAAAATACGGCACACATCTTTCCTGTTGATGTTTTACAGTAAAGCTGACAGCCAGAGAGCAGCGGGGTGAGGGAGGCAGAGTGCTGTGCAGGATGTGCCTGTGCTGCAGTGACAACCCACAATACAACCTATAGATACAGCACAGAGGAGCTCTAACAGCCCTCCAAAATAGACAAGTTAAGTCAATGACATTAATGCATACTTGAAAAATGAACAATACCTCTGTCCATCGTGTCAATCTTTCAGCAGCACAGAGAAGGCTAGGAATTGCTTGAGGACAAAGAGTGGGAAAGCCTTCTTCCTCTTTGAGGAATTCCAAGGTGGCCTCAGTGGAGTTCAAAAACATTGGAGCATGACTGCAAATGCCAAATTATATATGTATTTTCAGTTTGAGGTTATAAACTCATTGTGTCTTGCCACATCCTCCTTAAACAGCAGATTTTTAGCCTTTGTTTTCCTTATATCACATCATATATCATTATCTTCCTGTTTCTCAGCCTTCCCCCCCATTCCCCGTATGTTCCCCTTGTTTCCATTTTGCTCCCTTTACAAGGCCACTCTCCTCACCCCACTGCTCACCTGGTGTATTTTGTACTTCACATGTAAAAGGCCGTTTTTCTCTGAGAAGATTAATGCATCAACCAAAATAGTTAAAGTGACTGACTATCCTAAATTGCTGTATTCTTTGTGTATTACTGATTCATACTCAGCTAATTCAATAATTCTTTACAGGCTGCTCTCAAGTCAACACCATATTTAAATGGGTGCAGTCATTTTGTGACTTGACACCTTGACTCATGTTTCTTCCACACTGTCTCTCTCTGGCTCCTCTCTTGGCACCAGGGATAAATCTAATTGCTTACTTTCCATGGATAGTTTTGGCTTTTTATACTGTCAGTCACAGTTTCAACTCCTAAGTTGAATAAAATTGGGAAGCATAATAGTTATCAAATAAGTAATGGAGATTGCAGTTGAATGACACCAGGACTCTGTATCTTACCTGTTTTCCTCATTTAAGTTAAAAGAAACTTAAAATCTTTTGAGCAGTTGATGACGACAATGTTGACGATGGTTAACAACTATCAGTTATCCTACTGGTGTTCTCAGGGGTATTTTATAGCCGTGAATGGGAGGAAATGATAAGGCATGGCAAGAAAATTAGTTCAGGAAAAAAATCTCCCAGACATCATCTGGGCTCTGAAAAACATGACAATTTTTTCTGAGTGGTATGTATGGCTCAGATTTAACCTTTCTTCTTTTAAATTCTGGATTTTCCATCTCACTATCAGTAGCACAGGAAGATTGATGATAAGAGGGCAAGTTGGCTTGTGCAAGAACCCAGAATAGAGGCTTTTTTGGAAACTTGATAATGTTAGGAGTAAGACAGTGTCAGGCCAATAAAAATTATGAAAGAGAACCTAAAAGTCAATAGTACAAAATGAAAATTCTCCATCTTCATGAGATAAAGTTGATGCATGCATATTGGCACAAAGTAACTTGCTGTTTTACTGCTATCAAATTTTATTTGAGGTCTGTGGTTCAGGAAAGAAAACATTAAAAAACATTTACTTTTGAAACTCCAAATTTCTCCAAAAGAAAGTACTTTCTTCTAACCTGTATGAGTCACAGCAAGCTAAGTTAAATTGATAGTATAAATTGATAATGGAGTTCAAATGTTATTAGAGAACCCTTGAGCTAGGCTCCTTTGGTTAATGTTATCTGGATTCCACAATGATTAAAAGCATAGTAACACATTCTTCCTCATTCATTATCTTACAGATAATAACCACATATTTGATTACGTTTGATTACATTATAAGCAATATGCTCAAACTTACCATGTATACAAAAAAAAAGCGAAGAAAATCTTTTGAATGTAATTAAGATGTAAAACTACAACAACACAACAAATTTATTCATAAGTTCTAGCATTTTGTGTCCAACAAAAGAAAGGAAAACCAATCTCCTGCCACAGAAATTAAAAAGCGAGGCAGGGGAAACGAGGCTTAATAACTGATAAAAAAAAATACAGAAACAAATGTCCTTCTTTACAGTTTATAATACATTCATAATAATGTTGGAATAAATCAGAAAGCCAATTCTTTATTCACAAAGCTCATATTTATAGGAAATATCAGAAGGCACTGTGTTAAATCGAATTGGTTAGCAATGCAGTGAAACTCAGTTCATTGGTCAGTAAGGGCTTTTGTACATGTCTATCAATTTTTTTCTCACTAGATATGTTTACATTTTTCTTTTGTGGGTTCTGATGGGACAAATCTTATTCTTTACCCAGGTGCATTTGTTTTTCACCCTCAGAATATTGTTGTGTTAAATGAACTCCTCATTCTCAAAACAGCTTCACATGGGAACTTGCAAATTGCTTGTTAGCTGCACTTAGAAGAAATGGCAGGCCAGCTTTGGCAATTTTAGCAGAGTGAGGTCTGATTTCATAAGGCCTTTCTTTTATAATTCTTCTACCTGTCTACGACATAATAATTTATTTTATATTTTAGGTCAGCACAGAAAGATATTGCGCTCTCTGGAAAAATCATCTGTTAGCTCCTGGTAAACAGCAGACCTGCTGCTTCACAAGTACTGTTTTGACTTTCTCTCGCAGTGTTTTTCTCAAATGTGTCCAGATAATTGTAGTACTTTGTATCTGATTTTCTCTGCTTGTTATGCACATTATTAACAGATCTCCCACAGCACAGGAGGCAGAGAGTCCTGAGATCTACACCTGCCCATAGCATCTTGAGAAACTATTCCCTTGGTAATTCCACATTGAAGACATCTCACTTTGTCTGCAATTTTCAAAGAGGCAATATCATGGTGCAGTGTCATAAAAACAAAATGTGAGATTTGAAACAATAGAAGAAAAACCCCAAACAGCTGGAAAAATCCTGGGAAATAGTTGAAATTCCTTCATAGTTGTTAATATTTAAAAGGGTGTTCAGTCATCTTCTAGACTCTTCTGTTCTCCTGGGTCCACAAGCAATAGTAAGAGTGTTTTTATTGTCTGATGTGTGTTTTGTCACTCTCCATCATATTATCTAAACTACAAACTGCTAAAGTGTACAAGCATCTAAAAAGATTTTCCTGAAGAGAATCTCTTAAGTGGGGAGCTGTTTTATTAGCTGGTAGTTGTTACAGTTGAAGTTTTCTGTGGGGTAGACGAAAAACAAGTCAGAATCTCTACTGTGTTTGAATGACATTATTCCAACAACTCAAGATCTTTCTGGAAGTGCTTGTAAAAAACTGATTTAACAAGGCCACTGGTTATAGTGATATTTTAACTAAAAAGGAATGGTATAACAGGCCTTTCATAAAAAAGACATGCCAAGCTCTGGCATCCGTCATTTCTGTATGCAATATTTATATTTTGTGTGTCATTATAGCATCTGAGTACTGTTCAAGGGTTGAAAATACAAGTTATTTCCATAGCAGGAGCATTTTAACAACTCAGAGTACCTATTTACGATGACAAAGGAAAGAGAAGTTCATGCATCATAATCCAAATCCTTAAAACAGATTTGACAGGAACCTGCATAGTGGTGAAAGTCTGATATAAAGTATTTGTTAACTGCTTCTTCTGAAGGCTTAAATCAGAATTTCAAAATGGAAATGTTCTGTGGTTCAAAAATGCTTTCAGCTAACAAATATATAGTTGAGTAACCCATAGCCTGCAGTAAGTTTGAAAAGTTGTTTATAGTTATAGGAAAATGTAGTATATTACAAACCCTATAAATTTTAATTATTTCTTGAATTTTCTTGGATCAATTAATTTTACCTAAGAGATATCTAGATGTGTATATAAGCAATGCATAATTTGATAATTTCTTGTGAACTCTCAGGCACAGGGTTCTTACTGATAGAATACAATCATTAGATGCTTGTTCTTTATTGAGAGGACTGAGTGGCGAGTCTAATCTCTGGAGAGGAAAGCCCACCAGCATTTAAAAATAAGCAGTTTTATATCTCGCTTTTCTCTGGATTCCAAAGCAGACCTCCCAGTTTTCATCCAGCCCCATCCCTCTGATATGGTCACTGATATGCTCAGTGGCTGGAAATGTATAAGGAACTGTGCTGCAAACCACAATTTTTAGCTCCAAAACTTTACATGTGCTAAGAGTTGTGATGGCACTGAACCCTGAGAGATCTTGTTTGTCATTGGCACGACATGCTTAGGGTGCAATTGGTTCCTAGCATTAATTTTTGGGACAATTTCAATGAATGATTGATGGCCAGCCCAGTGTTAGCCAGAACACATTATGTATGCCACATTCAGCACTCTCCTACATGGATGTCTGGGCTTTTTGCTCCAAGGTCACACAGGTAGCCAGAGTGCTTCAGCTCACGGACAGAGTTGAGCTAACAAACCATAACAGCATTACATTCAATGTCTGAAGCTGGCCTGGGAAGGACAAGGAGTTTCTCTAAAAACTACATAATGTTTGTAACAGGCCAATATTATCATCCAAGGAGTCCAAACAATTAAAAGGCTGTAGAGTTAGATGGGTTGAGAGCAGAAAAATCTTTTGCATTTCTGAAAAATATGAGCATAACTATATGAGCATTTGGGTTTGAATTTTTTGAAACAAATCTCCTCTCTACTGCCAGTTCATGTCATGGAACAGTCTCCCAGAGTATGAAAGCATGAACTGGGCTTTTTTAGCTGAAATCATGGGACAGCTGCACTTCAGGAATATACCTAGTGTGCTGTAGCTCCCAATAGCATGCAGTTCATAGAATCAGAATGGAACTGAAGTAAAAGCTCTTGAAGGACAAGAAATTTTGATGTCTCATTGTCATCACATCAGTTCTTTTGCTCCTCAGAACTGTTTTATTTGTGCAGCGCTACTCACTCATATAAACATAGCCAGTGGCTGTTTCCACATGCAGTTTATTTCTAAGTATTTTCACTACCTGTATGTTTATTTTTATGTATTTTCGCTACCTGTATGTTTAATAGATGCGAGAGCTAGCTGCTACAGGCAATTGAAAATCTGACAGGACTGCCTGTATGGACACTGCTGTAAACTTTCCTAAGGACTCTCAGAGCTTTATAGTAGTGGGATTGGTAGAGGGTCTTGTAAGTCTTGCAGTAAGTCCTCAGGGATTCTGTGGTGTGGTTGTGACAGGCACAGAAACCGACCAAGGTTTTCTCTGCATCTTTTGTTTTCAATTTCAATTCTAGTTGCCAGCATTCCCTGAACAGCTCTCTGTGTTGTGAAAAACTCACAGAATCCTTAAGAAAATCTTCCCTTTCCAGCACACAAGACTTGACTGTGGGCTGGCTCTGAGAAAACTCCTCATCTTTAAATTAATTCACAACACCCATGTGCTAACAACTAGTTCTCACTGTGCCTGCTCTTAAGTGCAACTAGGGAATCAGATAGTAGAGATATAACAGTTGTCACAACAGTTTCCAGGCTTCTTCTTCAGGGAATTTCTTCCATATGTTTCTTCTGCAGGGATTGTCTTAGGGGAACTTCTGGCAGCCTGCTGCTGCAGGTGAGGGGTGGCTTCTGGAGCCTTTTGCTTCTACCAGCTCTGACAGTCAGCTTTTGTTAGCAGCTCCTGGAAGAGCCTGCACTTCTTCCTTCCAACAGGCTGCTACTACAGATGTTTTTTGTTGTTGTTTTTAGGAAATAACCAGACTGCACATTACTGGATGAGCAGAATATTGATGGAATTTTAGATTGCAGCAAGAGTCTAAGCCCCATCATGGGTGGGAAGTACTGGAAATGGCAGTGCACAGGGGAGTGGATGGACTACCATGGTGAGGAAGATGGGAATGTATGGCTTCTGGCAGCAGAGCTGCACTTACACAACAGCCCAGGCTGGATGGGGCTTTGAGCAACCTGGTCTAGTAGAATGATACCTGGCCCATGGCAGGAGGGTTGGAACTAAATGATCTACAAGGTCACTTCCAACCCTTAACATTCCATGAATCAATGATTAATGTGTCATTTTCTTAGCCTTTTTTTGGCCAGAACCACTCTTATTTCCCTTCATGTCCTTCTGTCCCAACTCCACCTGAGCTCTGTTCTGTCTAACTCTGTCCATTCCCACTCAGATAATGTGCCTGCAATTCTCCTGGGTAGCCTGTCCCCTCTTTCACTACCTATGCACCTCCCTGCATCCTTGGAAGCCTTCTGCCCCTTGCTCTGAGCAGCCTGTACCAGTGCCTCACCACCTTCATGGTGAAGAATTTCTTCCTAATATCTACAATAAACCTCTTTCAGATTAAAGCCATTTCCCCTTCTCCTATTACTATATGTCCTTGTAAAAAAATCCCTTTTTGGCTTTCTTGTGGGTCCCCTTTGGGTACTGGGAGGCTACTGGAGAGTCTTCCTGCTGCCTCTTCTCCAGGATGATGAGGCAGCTGATCAGTTCTCAGGGCTTGAAGACTTCAATGAGCCTCAGTTGCCCCTCCCAGACCCATCTGTGCCACCCACCCATGCCTTGCTCACAGGTTTGGGAGCCCAAGCTCGCTGTGAGCTGTTCCCTCTGTTGGTGCCTCTGTTGCTGCCCTGGCTTACTGACTGCATGGACTCCACACCTACACTGTGAGTAGTTTTTTCTCAAGTCTTGGTCCTGTCTCCTAGGTGGCTCATGGGCATATTACAGGCCACTCTGGTTTCATTTCCTGCTCTTCCTCAGTTGGTGTCTTGGACAGTCCCTGGATACAGCTCCTTACCATGATTTTTCTGTCTGTTGGCAGAACTTGCCACTGCCACCATCTTGCCATATTTAGGTGTAGTGAGATTGTATGGATTTACCCAGGAAAAATTGTGATTGCTTAATGTATTTACATAGTGTGATTTTTCTGTCTGTTGGCAGAACTTGCCACTGCCACCATCTTGCCATATTTAGGTGTAGTGAGATTGTATGGATTTACCCAGGAAAATTGTGATTGCTCAACATATTTACATAGTGTGATGAGCTGTGTAGTTAAGGAGAGAGAAGTGGATGCTGGTTTATCTTGACATCAACTTGTTAAATATTCATTTTATTACATTTTCTGTGGCAAAAGCTGCTGTTGCACTTGCTGTAGGGTGTTGTTGTGTTTTTTTGTTTTTTTTTTTTTGGGTTGGTTGGTTTTTTTGTGTGGCTAAGCACAGGGTACACAAGAAGATAGAGACAGAAGATGATTGGTTAATTTTAATTCTTGCAGTTATCTCTGTTAATTAGAAATAACATAATCAGATTATGTTAGATGAACCTGAGTGTTGACTGATGGTAGATAAGTGCAACAGTATGACTTGTCTTTCCAAAGGAAACTGTTCTAATAAAATTTTTTGTGGATGGATTATTTTGTTCCTCTTTCACTGATGGCAAAATGGAGTTTTGTACTGATGGTGTGAGAGCATAAGGAAGACTGTAATAAAAACATCTGTGATATTCTCAAATATTTCTCACTGCACTCTGAAGGAAGACCTTGAGGTATTGTCAGGGACAACAATGCAGCAAATAATATGATGGGCAGACTTATGAGCACTGTAATTTCTCACTTAATTCTAAACAGCTGCATTATGATAAATTTAAAATGTGAGCAGTGTGTTTTGCTGTTGTCACTATTGGAGCTTCAATGTGATTCTCTGGAGACAATAAACAACGTTAAGTTGTTTGTGTTTGTTTAGGTCCCTCTAAGAAACATGTTAGCATCACAAAACTCTACTGTGTGCCTTAGGGTTTGTTTCTTTGGATGTATTTTATTGTTTGAAAACTTTTATGGAACTCCTGATTTTTTAGGCACTGTTATGGCAGTATATTGCTTTTTTCAATCTAAATTTTCTGCCAGTGATCATGGGTACAGATTGTCATCTATACTCACTTTATATATTCACATTATCTAATGTATGAGACCAAATGCAAAACTAATTGTGATATTTGGGAGATCCATGGAGATCTAGTACATTAAAAGTGCTTCCCTTTGCATCTTGGCTATCTCCATTGTTGTAGCTAGTCCAGATCTGGGCAGATACAGAGGAAAAAAAAAAAAAAAAAAAGTCAGAGACTTCAAGTTTTCTACCAGGTTAGGTGGAATTTTCAGTGACTTAACTATTTCAAGTAGAAGTGATTATGTGAAATTTTAAACTTCTGGGAACACTGTGCTCTTGAATGATTCCCAGATGTCTACTATCTAAGGATTTTGGTTATAATTCAGTAAAGAATGTGGTGTTTGCCCTGTGGACTCCTGACTCCTCTCCAAGTGTTCTTGCTTTAATTGCAGAAGATGAAACTTCTAAGTGGATTTGTTTCAAAAACAGATTGGGGGGGGTAAGGATGAAAACAAAGATAATTTGCTACTTAAGACCTATACAAGAGAAAGGCAAACTTTTCTTGTTCCATACTTTTCCTGCGGTATCTTACAGAAATAATTTTGGGTGCTAATCTGTGGGAATAGAAAGCCTGGGTTGACACCTCAGGACTGGAGTACTTTGACTGTAAAGCAGAGATGACCATTGCAGTGACAAATTCCAGATCTTTGCATCTGAACAGCCTGGTCTGTGACCTCTGCTAGGTACTGAGGTACGGCACTCCTAATCAATTTCCACAGCCAATGGCAGAGACTCCCATGTTGACATTTTAGAGCTCTTTTTTCCTCACTTAAAAACATAGGTGGTTTTGAAAGGTAAGAAAATTAAGGTAGTTGTAAGAATTTTCTATATACACCTTGGGATCCGTCCTTTTGAAACTCTATAGTTAGCAAAACCCAGCCATTGTACCTTTTAATGGAGGAGTTTTGTGATGTGATGCTCACCATAACAAGGGGCTGGACCTGATGTCCCAAAAAATCACTTTGCTCTGAACCTTAAAAATTACATCATACAGTCTTCATAAAAAGATCGTGAAACTATCATTTAGAAAACATTTCCTGAGGAAACAAATATTTATTTTGAAAGAGTGTGAGATAAATCAGATTTCAGTTCATGTATATTTATTTCACCTGTAGAGGTTAAATGAGGTAAATGCTGGTAATCTCCAACATTTAATTCATAATTAGGGATATATGAGCTTAAATTCACCCAAGAGAGGTTCACATTCCTGTTAATTCACTTTGGTTCAGTTATTACTGTCTACTCCACAAAGAAATCCAAAATTGAGGATGAATCTACCACAGAGCTTGCAATGAAACTGAAGCTGAATTGTAGTAGAAAATGTCTCTTGAAAGAGAAGTGGAATAATTTATGGGTTTTGTTCCTAAAGATGGGACTTTTATTCAACATAATTATGCTTTTATTTTATTTTACATGACTGCTTTCCTTTCCTCATTGCAGAGTACTCTTAGCTTGTGGCTTGTAGAGAACACTGTCAAATACAATATTTTCTCAACTAGTTTATTTATTGATGTACTTTGATGCCAGGCTGGGCATTGTGGATGTGACTCACTAAAACTCTCTGTCTGAATTGTAATAGTGGAAGGTTTAATCTAATTAGATACTGGAGATCTGTGCTTCCCAGTCTACTGTCTTTGCTTTTTTTCCCCATCTCTCTTTCTCCTCATATCAATCTCGTAGCTGATGCATCATGATGTGTAAAAAAAGGAATTATTAGATGCATTAAAATTTGCAGTGCAAACAGCAGAATATGAAATTAAGATAACCCTCTTGAGACAGTCATATCCCCAAGCTTCCTAATTACTCTATGAAGATATCTCCTTTAGCAGCTTCCACTGGCTCAAAGAGGTCATGGGGGAATTAGCTACTGCTATTTTTAAAAGTCAGCAATTACCATCTCCATCTACATAATCATGAATTACATCATCAGTATTCTGCCCACTGCCCACACAAGAGAGTTTTCCAACCCCAATGATAAAATAGCTGTAGAAAAAGAAACTTCAAATCAAAAAGGGTCAGAGGAGCTTAAAGCTATGGCTACTTACAGCACATTAAAATCTCTGACTCTGTCTGAGACTTGCTGAACCTGGTATTCCAATTTGACTCTTTTTTTTTTTTAATTTTATTTTTCAACTTCAGTTTCATATAAATTAATGCCACAGTAAACCTCTACCGAAGACCTCACCACTTGTAATTTCTGGGAGTCATTATTAAGTACATGATTTCAAGGATTTCTATTGGAACTTGTATTTATTTCCTCTTCTGACTTCTTCTCTAAAATATATCTGCTTCATGATTTGATTTGGCATTTTACTGACAAGAATTTTTTCTTCTACTGTTTGTGATCTGACAATGTCTTATGATTTGTTTGCTCAAATGATGACCTATAAAACTACCTATAAATATTCTACTAATGTAGTATAATAATATAAACAAAAGATCTCTTAGAAGGTGTCTTAGATTTAGTTTTATTTCCTTTTTTATATTTGCATCACGTCTTATATTTTCCCTTGTTTGATTTAAAGAAAATAGTTCATTTGGAGAAAACAAACAGACAATCCCTTATATTGTATTCAAAGCCATTCTGCTGTTTTGTCTGGTTTTCCTTTCAGTATTTTGAATCTTTATTCATAGCATATTTAAGATGCACAGTCTGTTTAATATTTATATTGCTTACAGTCCACTAAACAGAAAATAAGCTTGTAAGATTTTTCTTCTTTTGACATCTTCACAGGGTTCAGTTGCTCATAAGAATAGTTTGAAGTGAACAGTAAAAGTTAGACAGTTCAGCATCCCTAGTTAGCAAATTCTAATAGTGAAATAAATCAAAAGTGCAAGTATATGGACTGACTACTAAACACAAGATAAAGCCATGAACTACTCTAGGAAATTCTTAGGGTAGAGATTTTTCTTTTTCTCCCTCTCTCCCCACCAGTAAAGTGATACTCTCTTATCAAGTGTACCCTGACCTCATACAGTATGTTATTTAATACAAATCTTTATATCTTAAAAAAAAAAAACAACAAAGCAAGCAAATAAACCCAAGCAACCTACCCCCCACCACATACCCCATTTATCCATTCAGCCCTGATAGAGTTAAACTTGGCCAGGAGCGTCAAGGGCAACAAAAAAAGCTCCTATAGACCTGTCAGTGATAAAAGGAGGAATAGGAAAAATCTGGGCCCTCTTTGTAAGGACACAGGAGACCTGGTTACGTGGGACATGGAGAAAGCTGAGTTACTTGATGAACTTTTGTGCATCCTTCTCCACTGCCAAGTGCTCCAAGAAGGCAAAGGCAGGGGCTGGGAGGAGGACAAATCGCCCACTGTGGGAGAAGACCAGGTTCAAGCCCATCTAAGGATCTTGAAGGTGCACCAGTCCATGGGACCTGATGAGATGCATCTACAGGTCCTGAGGGAACTGTCAGAGGAGTGGCCACTTTCTACCCTATTTGAGAAGCTGTGGCAGTCAAGTGAAGTTCCCACTGAATGGAAAAACATTCCTTGTCTTCTGTGTTCATCCAGCATTTGTTCACTTCTGTAATGTCACAGCTGCAGAAACAGACTTCAAAGTACAAAAATTGGAGTCATGTTTATTCCATTAAAAGCAAAAATATAATTTCCAACTGGAGCTGACAAATAATTCATGGTGTGGCTTTTGTTCATGCATCTCCTACTTCTTTTAGGAATAGTTTTCTTTGGAAACCTTTATGAGTATGCTTCTAATTTGACGTTTGAAATGCAAACCTTGTAGATTTCCCTTTTCTCAGTAGTCAGACTAACTTTGTTTTGTAGAATGTCTGCGATTTTTATATTTTAACTTGCTAGAATATTGATGAATATGCATATGCACGCATTAGTGTATAAACATTCTTGTCATGGTTAGAGTGGCTTGAGAAGAGATAATAGAGAAAACTGGAAGAAAATAACCTGGAACTTCTTAATTAACAAATTTCTGGTTTATCAAAATTACATTTTCATGGGTTTTTTTCCTGTGATTTTCTCCTGCTGATTAAACTAAGACCATTCAAGCAAGTTAATATCCCATGTAACTTGAAGGACATATTACTAATAAATAATAGACCAAGACCCTTATTTTTATGGAGCAGGCACAGAAGATTTTAGAAATTCAGCAACAAATGTCTGGATAACTCTATCAACTATTTATCAGTTTAGCACAGACATTCTTACTGAAGCCCACTAAAATGGGAAATGACATAGATGATGCACCCTCAGTGCTTCAGCAATGATCAGACTATCTTTTAAATCAGTGAATTTACGAAAATAATTCATCATTTTTTCACCTTTACGTTATAAGGAGACACAGCTTCTTTAGATTGTACTCTAGATGAGTAGCTGAAAGAAGCAGGGCTTTATTAAGACAGAATTTTAACTTCAGGAGAAGACAAGTTTTCTTGATTTTATTTCCCTTTTTGGTGAATGACCTTCAGTGTCATTCAAGCATAAGTTTCTCACTCCTACTACAAGGGAAAGAAATTATAGAAGCTAGACTTTTTGGCTGAAGCTCAATAGATTTTAATGCTTGAGGCAATAAAAATATCTGGAACAAGATTATGAGAGTTAGCTGCCACATACAGCTGGACTATGTGTCTGCTTGAGCCAGAGCCTGAACTTTTATTGTCTCTGAAATGGACCCAGTTGAATGTTATCCAAGAGCTGGGTTTGGTCATTCTGAATGCCTACTGCTCCTGCTTTGTCTGCTGTGCAATAAATTGTGTGATATCTGCTACTTTTAGCTTGTGCTAATTGTAGCGAACTAGCCTCAAAAGGTTAAAAAGAAAGGTTTTGTTTGAAGAAAAAGAAAGGAGGAGGGGCAGAGGGAGCAGGAGGCGTGAACAGATGGTTCTTGGTCTGTAGGTAAAACAATTTGTCTAAAGAGCAATGTGGGATTTGTGCTAGAGACAATGTGATGGTTTTCTTATATTTTTTATTGAAATATGTTTTTATTTTTCTCTATTTATTGCTCAGATGCTATAGACACAACTATATTGTTTCAACCAAGGAGTTGCTGGAGGATGGATTAGTTTAACTGTTGAGAATTGCTGATATTATGGTAAATAATTATGAGCCATATTTTGGTTTATGATTTGATATCCCAGAATAGTTCCTATAATTAAAGGGTGTAAAATCAGAGGCATTCGATGTCCTGGTTGACATGCAAATTATTTCTGAACTTCAGGAATCACAGCTAGTCACAAGAAATTATATTGTTACCCCTGGAAAATTTCCATGTAATATATATTTCATTCCAGAATATGTATTAGTAAACTGCCTGCTGTACACCTTCTGACATAATAAGAGTCAAGCATGCAGTAAATTTGTTAAATAGTTGCTTTACTTTCATTGCCTTGCTTCAAAATATTAATGTAGCAAAAATACTGAATGTACTTTTTCAGGAATTTGGCATAAGCATTTATGAATTTTCCCTGGTGTAAGTAGGGTGGTTTTTTTTTGGGTTTTTTTTTT
>WEZZ01004088.1:31206-41854 GCA_013400585.1 Chloropsis cyanopogon
TTTTTTGTGTCTTTTTTTTTTTTTTCCCTTGCTTTTTTGGGGCTTTTTTGTTGTTGATTTTTATTTGGGGGGGGTTGGGTGATTGTTGTTTTATTTTTCCTTGTTTGTTTTCTTCAGTTGTGCTTCTCCTTCATGTAACTTTTATACAGAACATTTTTCTGTGGGTGACCAGGCAAACACATTTCTCCTAATCCCCTATTTAAGCCCATAACAGCTGTGAGATGTGGGCTAAAAATAGGCTGGAAAAACCATTTTGGGATAAATGTTTTACACAAAAAGTAGTTAGCCTGTGACTATTTCCTTAACCATACTTCAGCCTGTCTCTAGAAGATGCCATGGCTGTTCCTACCATGGAGTGATTGCAAGGGGATAAACGTGTCAGTTCCACCCGTGTGGTTGCATGATTTGACATTTCTGTAGCGGATGAACCTTAAAGGTGGGTGTGGAAAACGGCAGCTCAGGGTGGAGTGGCAGAAAACTTTGGGAACCCAGGACGTCCCTCTGACCGTCCTGGGTGAGCAGAGACCCTGGCATGGAGTGAAAAACTCCTTCGCCTTTGACTTCAGCCAGTGGGAAAAATTATCACCAATGTCTGAAGATTTACAAGCCACAAGAGTTTGAGTAGAATGATAGTTAACTGATCACAGGGTGAAAAAGTAGATTTTTGGGGTTTTAGAATGGGGGTTCAGGAGGCAAGATGGAGGAATTTGGGCGTGCCCTGTCCTTCTTTCTTCTCCTTCTGTTCCTCCATCATCTGTGGTGATGGGGACACATCCTGATAGGTACAAGGTAGTCACAGGTTGTATAACGAAGGTGATAGGCGTTGGAACATTATTGTAAACATAGTATACGTAGTTTTCACTATAAGAATCCAAACTCTGCCCGTGGGGCAGGAGACAGCCTGAACCTGAGCTGCTGAGCAGACCGCAGCAGCTCAGGGAGAAAATGTTTTGGTAAGAAACAATAAACAACCTTGAACACGAATGGACAGACTTTCCTCTTTGGCACCGGGCAGGAAAAAACGGACTCCTGGGGTCGTCTGGCAGCCCTCAGACCCCCAGAGAAAACCTCACCAGTGAGTGATGACAGCAGAATGCATCCCTCATAATTGAGAGAGAGTGAAGCAAAATTGACCTGGGCACTGCATGAAAATCATGCCCTGTTTAGGATCAGGGCTCGTGGTACCTGAAGGTTTTTTTGTGTGTTAGCATTGAAGCCAACCAACAGATGCATCTGATAGAATCTCCAGGAATCAAAAATATCTTGAACATCTGCTGGGTTGCTGGAAAATCAAAAATATCTTGAACAATCTTGAAAAAATGTTTCCCTGTTGTTTTCACAAACCCCATATTTCATTTTGCCTGCATGCTAGTAACTTGAAATGAACCAGGTAAAATGGAAAGACATTTCTGGATAAATGAGTGTTAACTGGTCTGGGTAATAAATTTTCAAACCAAAAAAAAATATTTAAAAGTATCTGTAATATATAATTTGTAATTGTTTGAATTAAATATAGTGTATTGGCAGAAAGTAGGGGTTTTTTAAAGGAAAAACATATCAAAATAATAGATCACATAAAATTGCTTTCACTTCTTAAGTTAGAAATTAACTTGCTGAAAATTGCCAGGTTTTGACCTTCTAATTTTGGCCCACAATGACTCTTGCTTTTCAACTGTTCATTTTCTGGTTTTGAAAAAGGATGTGGAATGTAAACCCAAAGGCTGGGAAAAGTTGGAGATAGGATTTTTTTTTTTTTTTTTTTGATAAATCTGTCATTCTGATTATAATGTTTGACTAGAAACAAATTTTCTTAGGAACTTCAGGTGCTTAAATTATTCAGAAAAAAAAAAAAGTCTTATCTGAGTTTGAACAGGAATAGTCCTTAAAAATATCTTTAAAATTTCTATTCACAAGATCTATTTAGGGAAAATAAAAAAATGGGAGAACTTTCATTTTGGAAGTGAGAAACTTCTTTTATTCTCCATTTTTTCCATTTACCTTTAAAAATAAGAAAAATTAGTTGTATCTGGCTGACATTCCAGTAGACAGTAAAATCTTTGAGTTGGAGGCATTATTTATTTACATGTAGTGTGCCTCTCATGTTGGAGTTCTGCTCTGACCAGACTGCTATAGGAATTACTTCAGCAAGATTTCAATGAAATAGTGTTCAATAGAACATTTGAGATTAGATACTTTTTATATTTATATATATATAGACATATTCTACTCACAGATAATTAAATATTAACTAGCTGTGGGATGTATATATGTAAAGAGAAGAAAAACCATACAGACTGTAAACGCTGTGTTATTTGCATGTTATATTAAGATATACCTCTGTTTCAGTTATCATAAAAGAGAAGGCAGAAATTATTTTTTTTTTTTAATTATGTCTTTGGCATAAAATAAGTAATTGACTGATGATTGAAATTGTTATTGTTTCTAAGCAAGAGTTTAAGGCCCTTTCACTACTTCAGTTGGAATCTTATACCAATTATGACAGGTAAAACTCAACAATTATATTGTATCCCTCCTACTCTCCCCTCCCACCCTTATAAGAGGAAAAATTACCTGAGCTAGAGCAAGAAAAAATTGTTCATATGAGAACTTTATGCCAGCAGAATCTTGCATTATCCTACATCGTTTTCAGTCACATATATCCATTCTAATATACACTTATCTGTGTGAAAATATCATGGAATGAAACAACTGAACTTACCATACAACTGATTTCTTGTGGTTTTTATTTTTTAACTTTCCTCTATGGGGGTGAGGGATTTGGAGTATGTAGGATCAGACAAGATCAGAACGTGGTTTTTGTAACCTGCTGCCATATCCAGAGAGATAAAAAAATGCAAGCAGGAAAAATAGAATAGGAATATTAATATTATAATAAGTCACGAAATGTTGGGACCTTGGTAAGATCAGTTCTTTATGTAGTCCAAGGACCAAGGACTCAGTATTCCCAGAGTTATTCTGTCATAATATTTAATATGCAAGACACATGAGCTCATTAGTAGAGCTCAAAACTCTATCAAATTACCTTTAGTAAACAACTTCAGAAAGGCTCTTCATCTCTCTTGCCTTTGAAGGCAATTGGGTGGGGGGGGGAAAGGGGGAGAAGAGCACAAAGGTCTCAAAAGCTTTAGTTTTAATTAGTCCAAAGAGCAACCTTCTTGTTGAAATGTTATTGGCTATCATGGCAATCTTATTAAATAAATTACTTTAAGTTATTTCCCATGACAAGCCTCTGATAAAGCAACATGTTAAATATTTGTTGCCCACTGCAACGAGCTCTGTTGTGGCTAAACTGTAGAGGGAATGGAATAAGTTCAAGTTCTTGTACTCCACATACTGAGGTAGATATCTGATTTTTACAAAGATTTTAAGGCACAGGGGATGATAACAGAAGCTCCTGATTATTTATTAATCTTTAAAATATAACCTTTGTTTTTGCTGCAGTGTGCAGCATCATGATATGGTGTGCATGGCCTCATGTGAGCTCTGTAAGCCTTATACATAATTCCCTCTAGAGCAGTTTGTGTG
The DNA here is from genome assembly GCA_013400585.1 of Chloropsis cyanopogon. Lineage (NCBI taxonomy): Eukaryota > Metazoa > Chordata > Aves > Passeriformes > Irenidae > Chloropsis > Chloropsis cyanopogon. Next base: position 34,753 of record WEZZ01004088.1, read on the forward strand.
AGATGACACAGACTGAACACATGCAAGTTTTTGATGGCACTGGCTGTCATTTGCTTCCTCATTTCTAAAAGAAACTCTAACCCCCGGGTTTTAGAAGGTTATTCAAATGATTAGCACCAGTTTCATCCACTGTCTCTCTACTTGTCTTTATAACACTTGGGCTAGTTCCTATATTTGAGCTTTTCTGTAAGATTTGCCTGAAATTTCTCTTTTCCAGATGAAGTGATGATGAATGTGCCCATATTCATTCAAGTATAGAAAACTTTCTGACCTGATCTGGTACATTTTTATAAACATACCCAAGACTAGGTTGCATTGTAGACTTACCACATTGGCAAGTATTGGCACTATTTCTTTTTTTTTCTTTTCTGTTCAGTGAAGACCATGTGTAATCACCACACACACACACACACACACAACAACAACAAAAAGACCTGATGCTGGTAATTCTCACTTCCATTTTGGTAAAGCTGGAGCTGCTGGGATTCTAGGATGTAACAAAACCTGTGAGCTTCTGAAGGCTTGACACTGACGTATCTCAAGCTAGATTCACCAAGATAGGACCACCCCAAATTAGAATAGCTTAATTTCTCTATATCTTCCTGTTAGTAAACTAGAGTGTGAAAAGAAAGGCTTTGCAAAGTATCAACTAGGCTTGGTAGTTTAACCCTCCAGGTCCCTTCAGTCTCCACTGAGGGTTCCAGGGAATGAAAGTGATTGGAACTTGCCCCCTGCTGTTCCTCTGACAGCTTTTGCTGCATGGCTTGCCCCACAGTGTACAAGGCTGAATGATTTCTGCAGTAACTTCTTGCTGTACAAAGGTCTGAGCTATTGCTGCAGAATTTCAATCAACAGGTTTTTTTCTCTATTATTATTTTTTTTTCCTTCTTTCCTGTCAAAGCCCAGAACCATGGAATTACATTTAATGCAATTAAAATTTGTTTTAATCAAGCAGTAACATTTTTACACCCTTTCAATAATTTAAGCTGCAATATAGAGGATCTAGCTGGGGTGCTGAAATAATTATTCATGTATATATATTTGACTGGGGAGAGAGATTAGTATGGCAACAGGAACATGGAGAGGTAATTTAAGGATTTTCAATCCTTTTCTTTCCTGCAGTTATCTGCAGATAGAGAGACAGGCAGAAAAGAACTACCTGAATTTTAACAAAGGTAAAGGGTCCTGCACCTGGGCAGGAATAACCCCAGGCCCCAGCACAGGCTGGGGCTGACCTGCTGGGAGCCAGCTCTGTGGACCTGGTGGCCCTGGTGGACACCAAGCTGTCCATGTGCCAGCAGTGTGTCCTGGAGGCCAAGAAGGCCAAGGTTTCATGGAGTGCATCAGGAGTTTTAGCAGGTCAGGGAAGTGATCCTGCCCCTCTCCTCAGCCCAGCCTCATCTGGAGTGCTGTGACCAGTCCTGGGCTCCTCAGCACAGGAGAGACACATTGCTCCTGGAGCAGCTCCTGGAGGACAGCAGAGGTGATGAAGGGACTGGAGCATGTCTCTTATGAGGAAAGGCTGAAGGAGCAGGACCTGATCAGCCTTGAGAAGAGAAGAAGACTTAGAGGGAACCTCATCCATGCCTAGAAGCACCTGAAGGGAGGGTGTCAAGAGGATGGTGGTGGTGCAGACTGGTGCCAAGCAATAAGGCAGGATGTATTGGGCAGAAACTGACACACAGAATGTCCCACTTGAACACGAGGAAGGACACTTTGATTCAGGTGACCACGCACAGGAACAGGCTGCCCAGAGANGACCTGATGCTGGTAATTCTCACTTCCATTTTGGTAAAGCTGGAGCTGCTGGGATTCTAGGATGTAACAAAACCTGTGAGCTTCTGAAGGCTTGACACTGACGTATCTCAAGCTAGATTCACCAAGATAGGACCACCCCAAATTAGAATAGCTTAATTTCTCTATATCTTCCTGTTAGTAAACTAGAGTGTGAAAAGAAAGGCTTTGCAAAGTATCAACTAGGCTTGGTAGTTTAACCCTCCAGGTCCCTTCAGTCTCCACTGAGGGTTCCAGGGAATGAAAGTGATTGGAACTTGCCCCCTGCTGTTCCTCTGACAGCTTTTGCTGCATGGCTTGCCCCACAGTGTACAAGGCTGAATGATTTCTGCAGTAACTTCTTGCTGTACAAAGGTCTGAGCTATTGCTGCAGAATTTCAATCAACAGGTTTTTTTCTCTATTATTATTTTTTTTTCCTTCTTTCCTGTCAAAGCCCAGAACCATGGAATTACATTTAATGCAATTAAAATTTGTTTTAATCAAGCAGTAACATTTTTACACCCTTTCAATAATTTAAGCTGCAATATAGAGGATCTAGCTGGGGTGCTGAAATAATTATTCATGTATATATATTTGACTGGGGAGAGAGATTAGTATGGCAACAGGAACATGGAGAGGTAATTTAAGGATTTTCAATCCTTTTCTTTCCTGCAGTTATCTGCAGATAGAGAGACAGGCAGAAAAGAACTACCTGAATTTTAACAAAGGTAAAGGGTCCTGCACCTGGGCAGGAATAACCCCAGGCCCCAGCACAGGCTGGGGCTGACCTGCTGGGAGCCAGCTCTGTGGACCTGGTGGCCCTGGTGGACACCAAGCTGTCCATGTGCCAGCAGTGTGTCCTGGAGGCCAAGAAGGCCAAGGTTTCATGGAGTGCATCAGGAGTTTTAGCAGGTCAGGGAAGTGATCCTGCCCCTCTCCTCAGCCCAGCCTCATCTGGAGTGCTGTGACCAGTCCTGGGCTCCTCAGCACAGGAGAGACACATTGCTCCTGGAGCAGCTCCTGGAGGACAGCAGAGGTGATGAAGGGACTGGAGCATGTCTCTTATGAGGAAAGGCTGAAGGAGCAGGACCTGATCAGCCTTGAGAAGAGAAGAAGACTTAGAGGGAACCTCATCCATGCCTAGAAGCACCTGAAGGGAGGGTGTCAAGAGGATGGTGGTGGTGCAGACTGGTGCCAAGCAATAAGGCAGGATGTATTGGGCAGAAACTGACACACAGAATGTCCCACTTGAACACGAGGAAGGACACTTTGATTCAGGTGACCACGCACAGGAACAGGCTGCCCAGAGAGGGTGTGGAGTCTCCCTCCCAGAAGATATTCAGGAACTGTCTGGATGCAATCCTGTGCCTCGTGCTCTGGGATCTCCCTGCCTGAGTAGGGGGGGTGTAACAGATGACCTGGTGGCTGTGGGCCCTTCCACCCTGACCCATTCTGTGATTCTGTGCTTGTAAACAGGATACAGAATTAAGCAAGTAAAATGATAAGACACAAGATTTCTAACTGGTTTTTTTTTTTTTTTTTCATAGTTCACAGTCTTGCTTTTGTGCTTTGCCTGTAGGATTGTCTCAGTCTGCATCCTCTGATCTCTGTCATTCCTTGAAGCTCAAAAAGACTGCTGAATGGTTTCCAGGTGCTTCTGTACCATTTTAAGAGCAGCTTTTTTTTATTACTCCTTCATTGAAACAATATTCTGTCACTTCAAATTTTTCCTGCTCGTCCTCCTGCTATTTATATTTAGGTATAATGCTAATGATTATCCTCTTCTACCTCTTTATTACTTTTTAGCTTCCCTTTTTTTTTTTTTTTTTTTACATTATTTTAATTTAGAGACTTAGCAACTGTTCTAAACAAGACAATGTTGAAGTACAAGTAGAACCTGAAAATGTTCTAATCTTAACTAAAGTTAAATATCTGGTCAGATACCTTAGACATAAGGACAGTATTAGTCTGATAACTTAGCAGGGGAGGAGAGAGATGAAAATGGAAGCGAATAATATAGGCACAGGAAAGCTGTGGAAGAACAGCAAATACAAAGGGATAATTTATTAAGCAGCTAATGCCATGGGTTGATTACAGTTTGGGAAGGAAGAGAGGCAGGGACAGCTCTGCAGCCATTAGAGGAAGTTTGAATCTAACAATTAGCATCCAGTGAGCAACAGAAAATTATGTATTACGTGGTGAGCTAGTTATGCTTGTTGTGGTGGATACTTGTCTGATGGAATAGGCTTTCAGGCTAATGTATTCCCCATTGTAGGGTGTCACAATTCAGCTCAAAACCAAAGGCATGTTTCTAAAGGTTATTATAGAAAACTTACAAATTCAGTAGTTTTAACAACAGGGTTCAGGCCTTGCATTGTTCTGCTGCTGTTTTCTGATCCATTATCCCCTCAGTGATCTGCCTTGTTTTGAATCTCGTTTAAAATCTCCCTCCTCCTCCAGCTGCAGAAGATGCAGTTTTCTGTTCTTCCTTCTGTATTGTCCTACTCTCCTGCATGAGCTTTGTTCCCATGAGAGTAACATTTACCTCCATTAAATAATTCTTCTGAGCCTCTCTTTTGCTGGTTGGAAAGCTATTGGCCTTGCATCCTGACCACAAATCTGTCTAGGCTGTGAAGTAATTTTAAATGTCAAGAAATCATTCTTGGTTCAATTTTTCTAGGAATGAATGTAGATAGTGGGTGATGATTTGGATCATTTGAGTAGCAGCTAGGGCACTTGTTATTTCTTTATATCTGTTTAAACACAGCCTTACTGTTTGAATGGTCAGAATACTTTAGCAGGCCAGACAACCTCCTAATTTCTACTTCTTCTTTAAAAACACTATAATGACTCCAGCATGTAATAATCCTGTTTGGTGAGGGATTTTATTTGCATGGGTTTTGGTGGCTTTTGTTTTGTGTTTGGTTTCTTGAGGGATTTTTTGTGTAAAAAGGGTGTTTCAAATCTGCAAACCAAGTTTATAGTAAATTAATTGTAGCTTGAATATAAGCATATCAGGTATTCCTAGATCATTTGAGAATGATCAGCTTTTCTTAAAGAAGATCCATTTTGGGGACAGGAAAAAAACAGACAGACCAGCATACTGAAAGTGACTGTAACACACAGGATATTTATTTTAGAAATTGGATTGACAATCTATTGATGACTTCACAAGGGAAACACTTCAGAATCTAGTGCTGCTAAAGTGGAGGTTGGGGGGATAAACAAGCTAATTCCTTATTTTATCCACCATATTCCAAGTTTTTCAAATAAGTAATCATATTAAGAAAGAAATCTTAAAGTGCTTTTTTATATTATAATGTTTTATATAGCAGACTTCTATGCAAGATAACACATTAGAAATATTTGGTAAAATAAAGGCTTTTCAGTCAAATCCACCACAAGTCTAGCATGTGCAGGTTTCATTAGGCAACAGAACAAGGTTGAACAAAGAAGAGCAGACTGAAATCCTGATTCTTTTCAGATTCAGCTCTAAAATGTCTTTTTAGCAGATCAAAGCCTCACAGTTGGATTAAACCTTTAACTCTTCCACTGAAATTCTCCTCAGATCTCAGAGATCACAGGTAGCTGATTACAAAACAACAGATACCCTCGCTGCATTTCTATATCAAGCCACAGCACTCCGTAATTTAAAAGTTAATACTGCTGCATTTAAAAACATATAATGGATTTAGGAAAAGGCCTGCTAAGGTTTGTTAACTTGATGCCATTCAGCCTTTTTTGAGACAGGCACATACATATACAGGCTTTTAACAGTAATGCATTGATATTTTTCCAATCAAGTTGGCAAACTGTCATGGGATGCAGCGTGTGCTCTTAACTTTAAAGCAGGGCTTATGGCTCTGAAGACTTTGCATATGTACTGCTGTGCTGTCAACTGCTGGAGGGAATTCAAGCTCCTGCTCTGCAGCGTGTTGCTGCTGCTGGGAGAATGCTGATGACTCCTGGCTGTGTAGTGAGATGTTTATGGCTTGCTCTTTATGCCTCTCCATACTAAATTTATGTAACTAAGGATACACACACATCCCATGGTTGATGCTTCTCTCTTCCTTGTTTTGTTTCTGTTCATTTGTGTGCGTATTGTTGAGGAGGGGAAGCGAACCTCTTTCATAGACAAGTAAAGTTTTGCAACTGTTTGAACTGATGACTGTCATGTGTTTAGTAATTAACAGGTGTGTAAGAACATTTTATCGCTGTATTCAGGGTTCCTTGCCACTCTGTGTTTGAGTTTCAGATCATTTTGGTCTTGTCTGCTCATTCTGACAGTCACCCTTTTGGTGAAAGAGCACCTGGCAAAACACTTTGCCTTGTGGTGAACTTGGATAATCATGCTTTCTTCCTCCTTCTGCTGTTAATCCAGCTCTATTTCTGTCTTTCCTTCCCAGCAACCCAGGTGTTCAGTATGATGCTGGGAAGTTAGGTCATGTTTGTGACATATGAATGAGCGCTTAGAGGTGCTCTGAGGAATTGGGGACTAAAGCTGGAGCTTTAGGAGAGCTGGCTTACAACCTGTTGTGGGCACCCTTTCAGGTAGGTTAAGGGAGCTTTTGAGGAGACAAAACTTATCTGAACCTTAGCCTATCTGAAAGGGTGCCCACAACAGGTTGTAAGCCAGCTCTGAAAGGCTGGGCACTGAGGACAGCCCTTTATTAGGTAAAGCAATTAAAGAATGACAATTTAGGCTGAATAAGTTATTGCTGGGATTTCCCACATGAGTTAAGGTAATAGAGTAATAGCCTAATTAAAACATTTCCTGCTTCTTGCCTTTATTCTTGCATGTTTGGGACAGGTCTTCTGGGAACAGCATGAGGGAAACTTGCTTGGAAACATTTCCTTCTGTGATTATACAGTGATTTGATTGTAATGACATTGTTAAAACATGGACTCCTGAAAAGTCTAAATTCTGACTTGAATGCCTTCCAGATCTGTACTTCCTTTTTCTTGGTTTCTGTAAACCCCCTACTTTTTCTGCTTTAAGATTATTTATGCTGTTCCTAACCGGCCTTCTATTTATGTGGTTTCTAAATAATAGTTATTGAGTAATTTCTCATATTTATCAGTGAGAAGAGTCTTTACGATAAAAGTGAAATAGCAGAAGTTGGAAGAAAAAATTTGCAGGGTGAGGGTGGTCTCATCTTTTTGGTTATTAGCACATATACAGAAGTAAAAATAACACCTGTTTGCTCTGGAGTTGTGGCATTCAGTTGCTAAGTCAGCAAGATGACATATCCTTAGAATATGCTCCGAGATTGAGGTATCTGGGAAATACTGTTCTACATTTACTCATCCATTTCTTACTCTATCTCC
>WEZZ01004089.1:0-12147 GCA_013400585.1 Chloropsis cyanopogon
AGTGCTGGGGGAATGGTTGGAGTGGATGATCTTAAAGGACTTCACCAACCTAAATGGCTCTGAAATTCTATGAATTAAGTTCCTGCTGAAAGAGTCGGTGCAGAACATCACACACAATTCCATCAGAAAGCAGGACCCGGCCATTTTAAGCCACCCACTTCCTCAGACTCTCCCAGAAATTCCCAGGCCAAACTACAGCCTTTCTAACTCAGGAACTGGGATAGAAGAGCTTATCTTCCTACAAAATCCTTGTATTGCCTGGGAACACTGATCATCAGGTGCCACCTCCCCCCCTCCTCCCAGCTCTGGCCCTTGATTCATCATGAAATAGCTGAGTGACTCTACTGTTAAACTGGGGGGGAGGAACTAATTAGGAGCCCACAACCAAGACAATTTTTAAAGAAAGAAAATGACCAACCAAGTAGTGATTATTTTGGATTTAAACCAGACTTCCAGCCTTACTTTTCCACCCCAAAATAGTTCTGATGCAAGCTCTGAAGCTTTCTTGCTCTCCAACACAAAAGTAATTCAGTTCCTCCTCTTTCTGAGGAATCAGATCAAGTCTTACCTGCTCCTGCACTCATATCCTTTTGAGGATTTTCCTTCCTTCCCCACATTGATTAACACCTCCCCTCAACTATTCAGGATCCTCTTTTCATTCAGCTGAGCCCCAGAGCAAGGAATCAGCAGATATATTATCAGCAAGGCTGTTTAGGACATGTCCTGCCTCATTCTGGCTGCAATGAAGGCAGAGCCAGAGGAGTCAGGAGGATGCTGGATTCCATCAGCCCATCCCGTGGAAGCAGACTCAGGAGGGAGTGCAGGGCATGTCTCTGCTCTTTCATAGCCCTGTACAATGCTGCTTGACATGAATGCAACAAGGCAGCACTGTAAAGAAGCTGAAAGCACAAAGATGCAGCAACGGCCGTGGCAGTGGTGGGGCTTGGCCAGGAAATCCAGAGCAACTCGTAAAACCAGCACAGGAGAAGACAGCCAGCCTCTACACCCTCCATCCCTCCTTTCCTCCTCTCCCACTGGCTCCCAGAGCTGCTCCCAAGGAAAGACACATTCCTCAAGCAGGCAGCAGCACACAGTGATGGTTCAGGCAGGGAGCAAGGGAAGAGATTCCCAAAGTACCTCGTTAAGGGCACACATCCGCGCTATGGAGCCGATGTTGTTGGTGATGGTGATTAAAGTGGCCTTGGCCAGGTCCTCCTTGCTGACAGATTCCCTCTTCTCCTTGCTCATCATGTTTCCAAAGCTGTAAAGACAGTTTTGGGGTTAGGTCCCATCAGAATTCCAAGAGAAAATGGAACTGCTAATTTAACCAAAGCGATTCATCTGGAAGGACTGATTTCTAACTTCAAAAAGCACTGCTATCCATAACTTAGATCTCTTAAGAATAGTTGCTCTCCTAAGGCACCTAAATCCAGTTTTTCACCCTTGCAGGACCTCCAGGGGAAACAACACCAAAATGAGACCCAGGCAGAGCGTTACCTGGATGCCACAGCCCAGCCTGGCAGCCCGAAGCGCTCGTAGTCTCCTCCGTAGATGTCCCTCACCAGTTTGTCCACCTTGGTGCTGTCCCCGTGGGATGCCATCTCCAGGGCCTCCTCAAACGTGGAGCAGCCTGTCAGAAGGCAGCAGAGGCCAAAGAAGGTTCCCCCTCCAAGGCTGCAAGTAAAGCAAAATGAAAATGAAAGCTCAGATTGTTCAGCTCTGCATCCCAGTTAGCTCAGGTCACCCCATTCCTGACCTCTTTTTTTTAGGGAGCACCATCTTGGAAAGGCAGCATTTTCCTTAAAGTCTGTTCCTCTCATGGGACCCACAGCCTGCAAGGAATCCCTCACAGCCTTCTGCACAGGCCATGCTGTGAAATGAGACCTCCATTTTTTTGTGTTATACTGTCCACTTTCTTCCCAGCATCCAGGGATATTAATCTTAAAATAAATGTTAGTCCTGAGGGATAACTGGAGTGTCAGGGGAGAGATATCCAAAAGTTGGGGGGAAAACCCTGTTTTGTTCACTTTACAGAGCATAGATGCCACTAATAGTGTCTAGTAAGAGTCAGAACTGTACTGAGGGAATTTAAAATTACTATCATTGTCATTATTATTACTATTACCTTTCAGGGAATCCAGGAAAGCTCAAAGCCACAGAACTCGATGGCTTTGCCAGGACACAAAAGCCACAACTTCAAGACAGGCTGCAATTGGGGAATTACTGCTATGCCATTATCCCTTCCACCAAAATCTAGCAACTTTTGGAAGTCAGGACGGAAATCTCGACTTCTTGGATCAAAGCAAAGAGCTGTTAACAATCCCAAACTACGTGATCTCATTAAAGAAATAATTAAAACCCTTAAATTCCTGCAGCAGAGCAACTGAAAAACCAGCTTTGATGGAGACTGACTGCAGCAAAGACACCAAACCATGAAATCCAGATCCTCTTTTCCAGAAGGGATCTTTGTTGGCAGGGAGTAACTGCAGTAAGAGCAGGAGCGTGGTCATTCCTCTCACCTCCTTTACTGCAGCTTGTCCCTGAAAATGCCATTTACAAAGCAGGAATGTGCTCCAGACCCTAAAATCCACGTCCCTTTTCCCCTCAGCACTCACCTGGTGCCTGTTTTAAGTTTATAGTTGTCTTTGGAATAGACAGCCAAAATGCTGACCCCTGAGCCAATGTTCACCAGAAGGAGAGGGTAGGGATTCTCCAGGTTGAACGGGAGCTTCTGGCACCTCTCGGCATCCGTGGGGTTCTCAAAGTAGTAACACTCGGAGTGCCCGTTGAAGCCCACGGAATCGATGTACAGCACTCCTTTCACAAGGCAGTCCAGCTCATCCAGCTTACAAAGCTCAAGGTCACCCATCTGGTGGGAATGAAAAAAGAGGAATATTGAAGATTAGCCAGGGATTTGAAGCATTTATGCTCAGGGCTGGAAAAATGCATTCACTGCCAGCTCAATCCAGCTATGTCCACGCTCCCTGCAGAGGCTGAGGGAGAACGGATCACAGGAGAGCACAGGGACTCCTAAGAACAGCAGCCCTCAGGTGAGGAACAGGAAAACAATCTGGATCCAATTCCAGCAACTCCCACAGCCCTGATTTTGGTCCTGATGCTGAGGCACTGGTGTGAAAAGCAAGGAGGAGAGACTTACAGTGTTTGACCAAAATATCCCACAAAATCCATCCAAAGGAGCATCAAAAAAACAAGTGAGGAAGTTATAAAATCGTTTTCCCCTCATGTCACTGCCTTGACCACACAAAATTGGATATTAGGAAAAACTCAACAGAAACGGTTGTGTTGCCCAGGATAGTGGCAGAATCCCCATCCCTGGAGGGGTTTAAAAGCTGTGTGGATGTGGCACTGGGGGACATGGGTCAGTGGTGGCCTTGGCAGTGCTGGGGAATGGTTGGATTTGATGATCTTAGAGGGCTTTTCACCCTTAATGATTCTCTAAAAGCCTCTTTATTTGCATTTTTCCAAGCCCTGACTAAACAAGTATTTATCACACGTTTTTCACCATGAACAAGGATCCCACTTAGAATGAAGGCACATGATGATGTCCAGCCCCAACTATGAACTTCCTGACAGTTACATTTACCATCAAATATGCCTGAACCTCAAGCAGCTCATTCACACAGGGGTTAGAAATGAAACCAGGCGAGCAAAGAAGAAAATAAAGCAGGAGAAAGACAGCAATGAGTAAAATAAAAACCAAAAAAGATTGAGATTAGCACAAGAAGAGATTAAAAATAGAGAGGAAAATTTGTATGAAAGATCATTAGTGAATAATTTTAGAGTTACATTCAGGGCAGGAAGTATTTTAATTTGGAGATGCCAACTTGACTCCACACGCCAAGTTGAACCAGAGTTAGGGACAGCATCAAAACGAAGATTTAGAGAAGTTTTAGAGTGTGCAGAGAAAGGTTTCTAGTTTCAAGCTTTCAAAGAAAGGTCACTAGCAGATCCTAATGGTATAGAAGCCAAAAATGCCTACTGTGCGAAAGTCCTGCTCAAATTTGTACGCTCCACCTCCCGTGGCACATAAGGTAGTATGGAGGCTCGAGAAGTGCTTTTCGCTTCCCATTTGGATAAAAGCAGGCATGTCATGAGTAGGAAAGCGTATAAAGTGCAGATTGCCTTTACGTCCACACAGGGTAAGGTCCTTGAGCTCAAGGTGCACATCCCGAATGCCTGTGGAGCCATAGGCTACGTTGGATGTCAGGTATTTGCGGATGCTTTTCAGGTTTTCCACTTCTTCCTCTTCCTCTTCGGCCGTGATGTCCTTGGGTTCAAAATAAACCAGTTTGACCAAGGTCCCTCCGATGTCCAAGCCAAACCAGGGGAAGACTGGAGAGAGAAGACAAAGAGCAAATGAGACAGGGTATGGCACAGCCACAGCATGAGCACCTTTCTGGTGGAAGGTGCCCCTACCCATGGGAGGAGGTTGGAATCTGATGGTCTCCAAGGTCCCTTCCCACCCAAACCATCCTGTGATTCTACTGAAAACAGTTTTTGTTGAATTAATTAGTGAAGTTCTCTAAGGATCCACGTGGTCTCTCCCTTTTCAGGAATGCTGTCTTTGGTAAGAGACTCCTCCAACATGAGCACAGCTCCTTTCAGAGCTCCCTCGTGCTCAGGAGCTCCGAATATTTGCTGTACAACACTCCAACACCGACATCCCTCCCCACAGGTCTGACAGCTTCCATAGCCCTGCCAGATCCTGTGCCAGGTTTAATCCCCAGCTATTCCTTTACCCAAGCTCTGAACCAGAGCCAGAGCCACAGATAACACCAGTGCTTTTACATCAAAGGGATGTACAAACGTTCCCTAATTACAACACAGAGCTGAGGTAGACAAGTAATCTAAGATGCCGCAGGGAGACAAAAACAAATGTCTAATTGGATTATTTTATTAGTCAAATTCCCCCACGGTACAAAATATGCATCAGTGTCAGGCCCAGCAACATTTACAGCTGTGTTAGATAATGAGCTTCTTGGAAAAGATCAAGAGAAACCCCTGATCTGATGGAATCTGCGATTAGAGCTGGGAACTGGAACAGATTCATATCACCATTAATGAGCTAAAGGAGAGGCTGCAGCTAACGAGATGCACAGGATCCAGAGCAAAGGGAAAAATGTAGCCACGTGTTAGGGCTTATGGGAGCAGGATTCCATCCTTATGGTAGCTTCCAGAAGGAAAAAAGGAACTTCCAGAAAATAAACCTGAATAATGGAATCATAAACATTGGAAAAGACCTCCAGAATCCCAACCATTCCCCCAGCACTGCCAAGGCCGCCACTGACCCATGTCCCCAAGTGCCACATCCACATGGCTGTACAATCCCTCCAGGGATGGGGACTCCAACACTGCTCTGGGTAGCTGTTCCAATGCTTGACCACTCTTTTGGCATGGGAACTTTCCCAGATACCCAATCTAAACCTCCCCTGGCCCAGCCTGAGGCCGTTCCCTCTCCTCCTGACCCTGTTCCCTGGGAGCAGAGCCCGACCCCCCCTGGCTGTCCCCTCCTGTCAGGAGTTGTGCAGAGCCACAAGGTCCCCCCTGATCCCCCTTTGCTCCAGGCTGAGCCCCTTCCCAGCTCCCTCAGCTGCTCCTGGGGCTCCAGATCCCTCCCCAGCTCTGTTCCCTTCCCTGAACACGTTCCAGCATAGATGTTACCAATGTTCCTTTGGAAAACAGGATCCTGGGGTATAGTAAAACTCCTTATCTGCAAACAGATAAGGGTGGAACATGGAGAAGCCCTCATTCCTCTCCCTTTGGAGCAAGAATCCCTCGTGCCAGGCTCTTCAGGGAACCATCTTTGCACAGGCAGCAGCCTGACAAGTTGGAGGACACATTCTCTCCTAGGCAGATTTATCTGGTGGCTGTACAGGCCCCTCCAAAGCTTTCCAGCTCCCAGGAGCTGCTGGCACCAGCAGCTCCCCACAGTATTTTTAATCCACCAAGTTATTTTTATGTATTTCCACAGAGGCCACCCCCAACCATCACCAAAGGAAATCTTGAAAGAAGACGCAAGCTCTATTTTTGGAGACACATCCAAACCCCAATCACTCTCCATTTTGGAGGCATTTACTTCAAACAAGAACAGACACAAAAATAAATTTTCATGAATGAAAGGGAAAGGAATCTGAATGGCAGCCCAACAGAGGGAGGGAGCAGGAGCAATCCAAGGACTTTTACACAAGCAGACAGTGTTAAGACAAAGGGGAAAGGTTTTAAACTAAAGAGAGACATTTACATATTAGGAAAAAGTCCTTCCCTGTGAGGGTGGGGAGGCCCTGGCACAGGGGGCCCAGAGAAGCTGTGGCTGCCCCTGGATCCCTGGGAGTGTCCAAGGCCAGGCTGGAAGGAGCTTGGAGCAGCCTGGGACAGTGGGAGGTGTCCCTGTGTCCAAGGCAGGGGGACTGGAAGGTCTTTCAGGTCCCTTCCCACCCAAACCATTCCATGGTTCTATGATTTCTGGAATGTGTTTGTTCCTGTCAGAACATGCCATTTGATTTCTGCTTTCTGAAGTCCACTGGGTTGGTTTTTTTTTTTTTAAAGCATCCCCACCATTGCATTGAACAATCTTCCCTCTCACTCCCTCTGCCAGGCTACACAGGGGTAAAAATGGGGAGAGAGCAGAGGCTGGGGGCTCGGGGATGGCCTCACTGATGTGCAGCAGGGAAGACAAACATCCAAACCCACCGTGCTCTGAAGCCACACGCCTGAAAATGCCACAGGGGCTGCTCCATCACAGCCTGACAGGCTCCCACTGCACTCAGCTGGCAGCACATGCACAGCTCCAGTACAACAACATATTTGTTTTAAATTGCTGGTGAAGCTCACAAACTCCTACACTCAGTGACACAAATGTTCCAGATTTCAGGGCAAACACCAACTGGGTCCACCAGTTTAGGCAGCTTTCCTGGTCACAAAAAACCAGAGCAGCTCCTGGGAAATTTCATCCCAGACCCTGTACCATCAAGACCTTTCATTTTTTATTACACATAAATTTAGCTTTTATTTGGCAGAACATTAGGCATGGAGTTAACCCACACCAGTTATCCACCAGGAACAGGGGAACAGGAATGATGCCAGCAGAGCTGGGGTAACTGCAGCCAGGCTGGGCTCAGGGGTCACTGTCTCCACTCAGCACTGGCCCTAAAAAGAAAATCCAAGCCCCTGAGGTGGGACACAACTTCCAGAGCAGAGCTGGCTCACAGCTCCCTGCAGCACCAGCTGGGAAGGCTCCACACGGAGCAGCTGGTGCTCTCCATCTGCCAGCAGCTCAGCTGTACCTTCCTAAGTCACCAGGGATAAATTCAAAAAGACAGACTATTAAGGTAATTATCTTAGCCCAAATGATTGTTAATTATGGAGCCCTCATTATATACATCCCAGGCACAGGTGAAGAATCCCAGGAAGAAGCATGTGAGCGCAAAATTAAGTACTGCTCTCCCAGGCTAAGAAGGATTCCCTGTGCAGTGACACCTGTTGGATTTTGGGTTGGATTTTCTTTTTAGGGCCAGTGCTGAGTGGAGACAGTGACCCCTGAGCCCAGCCTGGCTGCAGTTACCCCAGCTCTGCTGGCAGCATTCCTGTTTCCCTGTTCCTGGTGGATAACTGGTGTGGTTTAACTCCATGCCTAATGTTCTGCCAAATAAAAGCTAAATTTATGTGTAATAAAAAATGAAAGGTCTTGATGGTACTGGGTTTGGGATGAAATTTCCCAGGAGCTGCTCTGGTTTTTTTGTTGGAGAACTCAATCCAATACAGGGACAAAACTTCCCTATAAACCCTTTTTTGTAGGAAAGGGGAATGGCACACAAACAAGAGGAGGACATTATTCCAAGGACATGAAGAACTGAGGATTTTTTCCTGAGACTTACAGGAAGTCATCCAACAGGAACATGCAGGGCAGCAACAGCTCTTCCATATCTGAGAACCAGAAAAATCCAAGGCAGGGAGGAGGAAGCTCTCCTGGATCAACGCCATCACCATCTGCCACCAAGATTCCTCCTGCAACACTGATTTATTTTTTTTTTTCCCAGCAGATGAAAGCCATCCAGAGATTTTTCCCTTTTAAGCTCTGCAGCAATTTTTCCAAGAGAGCTGCTGCAGATCTGGAGGAGAACTTCTGGCATCCAGGAGCCCTCTGGGCATCCCTGAGGCTGATTTTGCTCAGTCAGAAGGTTCTGCTGGAATAACCAGACACCAGCACCGATGGCCAGGGCAGGAGATGCCAGTGCTGCCTCTCATCACCTCCTCCCTGCTGCCTCACACAGCTCCTTTCCAGGCGCTCTCCAGCCACAGAGCCACGGGAAGGATGGCAAATCCCTGGTCACTGCATGGACCTCTGGGCTCTCCTCCTGCCCAGCACCCTCTGGGAGGTGCTCAGTTGTTCCTTGGGTGTTTGGGCATTTCCAAGAAAGGCAGGAAATCCTCTGCTCTCAGCTCCACACCTCTGGCAATGCCTCCTTGCAGAAACTCTGCTGCTTTTTTAGAGGAGGAAGCCCGTTCCCAGAGAGCTGGGCAGAGCAGCTGTGGCTGCCCCACTGCTGGAAGTGTCCAAGGCCAGGCTGGAACAACTTGTCCTGATGGAAGGTGTCCCTGCCCCTGGCAGGGGGTGGAATGAGATGTTCCTGAAGGTCCCTCCCAACCCAAACCATTGGCCTGAGAAACTTTTGCTTTCCTTGAGCAATTTTAAAAGCAGCTCTCTCTATGTATTTTTATATAAACAGCTCTTTGTCTTAAAAACAAACTTTCTTCTCAAGGGCAGATCTATGGATATGCAGCAACAAACAAAAGACTGGTCTGCCAGCAAAGTTAAGGGCTCACAGCTCTGACTAAACAATCCCAGAAAAGCTCCAGGATACTTTGTGTGCCCACAGCAAGAGCTGCCACCCTCCCTTCCAATCCCTTTTGCAGTCAGACTGTAAGATCTTCAGGGCAATAAAAAGAAATTGCCTTTATCTGATATGCAAATTACTTCATAAAATTGGACACTATGTAAATAAAAAAGCCCTCAACAGACTTATTCTGGAAGCTGCAGAACTGTCAGGATCAAAGAGGTGATATAATTAAAGATCTCCATGGTGGATTTTCATCACAAAACAAGCAGCTTCAGTTGTGTTTCAGAGTGATCCTTAACTTCTGAGCCAATTATATCAGGAGCTAAAAAGATTAGGCTGATGATTTAGTTCAGTGTGTGACAGCACCTCCAGGCTTACTCTGAAATATTCAATATTGTACTTTAATAGTGTTACACCATGCTGGATATTTTACAGCTGAGAAAAAAATACAATTCATTAGCATTTAATATAAAGTGACACTAAGTCCACATCTCCTCCCATCCCTAAAAACAGGCTCTGATAGGAATTCATATTTCATACAGCATTCCAAAACAGATAAAGATATTTAAACATCAAAGCTTATATTTTGTACTACCAAAGAGTGACAAAACAGCATTTTATGTTTACCTTTTCCTGGATACTTTGTAAATTGAAAATTTAAAGTCATATGTCCTTTATGTCTTTGTATGATCCTGACAGAAGATATTAAAACTTTTTTAAAAGGGATCAGTTGAAGAGAAAGAATATTATCTCAGGGAACAAACAAACAAGCTACAGAAGGGAGAAGCACATTTTGCTCACCAGGGAAATCACCTAAATTCATCTCTGCTGAATATCCCAAGATTTCAGGATGAGCAGGGAGAGAGTGGAGGAAGGGGAAAAGGGGGAAAACAGATGAGCTGAAACACTGATCTCTTATTAAAAATTCATTAAAAACACATTCCCCTGCTCATTATGACCATCATCAGGTTTCTGCCTGGCACTTCACCCTGCCCACAGCCACAGCTCCCTTAAGAACCATGATGGGAACATCCTCATTGCTCCCAGTCCAATTTTTAGTATGGATTTCAATAGTGGCACTGATAATTCAGTACCAGAGGGGAATTTTCCTGTATTGTTCCTGGAACTGGTGAAGTTTTTGTGTGTGATGTGAATGCCTGCAGTATTAACCCTGTCAGACTCCCCAACCTAACACTCCAAAGCTTCAGCAAATCTCCACTTCACGTTTTCAGGGACACTTCTGAGTCCCTGCTGAGAGCAACAGAGCCCTTGACTTCTCCCCCTTCTGCCAGAGCACACAGAAAATCCAGAAAATCCCAGTGTCTGCGGCAAAGCCCCTCAAGTGCACCAGGAAACATTCCACAGAATCATTCAGGCTGGAAAAGAGCTCCAAGATCAATTCCAGCTGTTGACACAGCACTGCCACCTTCACCCCTAATCCACGTCCCCAAGCACCACTTCCACACAGGGAATTCAAATTTCCAGGGAATTTAAAAGCCCAAAGTGCACCAAGGCACACAGCTGGCATACAGGGTGCATTTTTTATTTCAGATCTATCCCAAATCCAGCCCTCTTCCCTGAAACAGCCCTGAGTGTGCACTCCAGGCTCAGAGGGCTGAGGAGAAGGAGGATCACCAGAAATCCTTTCATTCCTGGGGAAATCCTTTCTGAAATCCTTTCATTCCTGGGGAAGTGGGGCTCATCTGCCAGCACAAAGACAAGCCCCAAGGTCACCCAGCTCCTCTGCCACAGGCCAGACAAGGGGGAGCTAAAGTGGGGCATTTTTGATCCCATGCCCTTTAAGTGCTTCTCTTTTATTTCAGCCTGAGCCTTCCTCAGGGTGGGATGGAGCATTTTAACTCCAAACACCACAGACTGTGGCATCAGGCACTGTCCCTGCCGAGGGAGGCACTTGCTCCAGCACACTTCTCCTCTACTTAGCACAAGAATAATTTAGGCAAGTCAGACTACACTGTAATCCCAAATCCCACCATGCTGACCTTCCAGACTCCATCCAAACCCTTTTTTGAAAGCTGACAGAACACCTGTTCTCCTAAAGTACCCCATGCCGCTCTCAGCATCCAACTTTAATCCACATTTTCCAGGGAAGACACAGAAACTGCCCTGAGCAAGGCAGAGGAGAAGGAGAATCATCACCTAACGCAGAGCTCCGAGTCCTCTCTCATTTTCATACCAGAGATCTCCTTCATGCCCCTGCAGCCTTTTAACAGGTCTCTAATTAACACCCTCACGGACCTCTATCCCTAATTTTCACACTCAGGGCAGAAGGGAAGCTGCCTTTTTCACCAGCAACCAAAAAAAAGAGCAGGAACACTCTGAAAGCTCCCCATAAATGTGGTAACATCCGTGTCTCAGCCGAGGTGCAGCAGAATCCTGCTCCCTGTTTCCAGCCCAGATTCCTTGCTCACACCTTTGTAGCAGCTGTGCAGCCACCAAGGAATCACACCCAGGCTGTTTCATTCTCAGGGTATGGCAATTTCCTTCCAGGAGGAAGGACTCCAGCAAAGCCAAGGAATCATCCCTCAGTTGTTCCTCAAATATGGCTGAAGTCAGGGACAGCCACGGCACCTGCACAGCAGCTCCTGCTGCTCCCAAAATGAAGGCTGCCATCCATTTTGCTGTTTCCAGCAGGACATTTACAAACGTGGTTCTAGGGATTTTTTTTTCCCCCTCGGAAAGCCTGGTTTGATCTGTGTCCAGCTCCTGCCAAACCTGTCGGGTTCTTGCCTCCCAAAATTTAAACTATTCCCTTTGCTTTCACAGTTACCAGTCCAGCCCCACAACCTCAAACCCTGGTCCCTCCATCTGTCCTTCTGTGCCCTTTCCCTCACCCTCTGTCACCAGGTGCCTTCTCTTCCTTGGTCCCCAATTTGGGAACCTCAGCATCTGCCACAGCCCCATCCCATGTTCTGCCCCACCAGGCAGGTGCCACCTCCCCCTAAACCTCCCAGAGCTCCTGGAGTTCAGCTTTTCCCATCCTTCAGCCCGACCAGCTGAGCCCATGTCACTGTCCCACCGCGTCCCCACCGTGCTGTCCCCACCCCAGCCGTGCCGTGCCCATGCCATCACCCCACACTGCCGTTCCCAAGCTGGCGATGCCGGATTTCATCACCGCACCGTGTCCCTTCGTGCTGTCCCCAGACCGGCCACGCTGGACAAGTCACCACTGCCCTGTGTCCCCATCGTGACCGGCCACGCTGTGCCCATGTCACCACCGCGCCGTGCTGTCCCCACGCTGTACCAATCCTCACCCGCCGTGCTGTCCCCA
>WEZZ01004089.1:23131-56333 GCA_013400585.1 Chloropsis cyanopogon
TACGGGCGGCCGCCGCGGCCTCGCAGCGGAGCCGTTTGGGCGGGAGCCGGCGAGGGAGCAGCGGCCGCAGGTGAGCGGGGACGGGGTGGCAGGTGAGCCCCGGGGACGGGCACGGGGTTGTTGTGGTGGCCTGCGGGTGATGGAAGGGGCGGGGGGGGCGCGACCCACGCGTGTCCGTGGAGTTGGGTCACCCCCGCCCCGTCCGCGGCGAAGTTGGGGTTCGGTATTTGTGTATTCGTGTTGTATATTTGTTAGCGATAATGGTGATTTCCAGCGGCGGTCGAGGGCTGGGGCTCTTGGATTTGCTCCCTTGGAGCGAGTCCAGGGGAGGCCAGCAAGTTGATGGGAGGGATGCAGCACCTCTCCTGCCAGGAAAGGCTGGGAGAATTGGGATTGTCCAGCCTGGAGAAGAGAAGGATCCGGGGAGATCTCATGGTGGGCTCTCAGTAGATGAAGGGAGCCCGAAAGAAAAACAGAGACTTTTTACAAGGGTCTGGGGTGACAGGATAAGGGGGAATGACCTCACACTGAACAATATGGTTAGATTGGATATTAGGAAGGAATTCTTCCCTGTGCCGGTGGGGAGGCCCTGGCACAGGTTGCTCAGAGAAGCTGTGGCTGCCGCTGGATCCCTGGAAGTGTTTAATGCCAGGTTGGATGGGGCTCTGAGCACCCTGGCATCGTGCAAGGTGTCCCTGCCCGTGGCAGGGGATGGAACAAGATGAGCTTTAAGGTCCCTTCCCACCCAAACCATTCCATAATTTTGTGAACTTCCACCTGTGGATCTGCAGCGACCCACAGGGTTGGACATCCAAGCTGGGGACACCCCTCCAAGACCCAAAAAACATCTCCAGGGCAGGGTCACCCTGGCCACGATCTCCTGCCACCACCCACCACCGCCCTGCTGCAGGATGGCCGGGCTCCCTGGACACCTCCACCAGGGCTTCTGGTCAGTGAGGAACCCTCCTGACCTGACCCAGGGTCGGACCACACCCCCCTTGGCAGATCCAGGCTGTGCCAGTGGCCAGAGGATCCTTTTGGGACCGATACTCCAGCTTGGGGGCTTGTGGCCTGGCTGCTCCCTGTGCCAGGAGATGCTCCAGGGACACCCTCCTTGCTGTGGGGTCCGAGGGCTCTGTCCCTCCCTTCAGGGCTCTGTCCCCTTCTCCCTGGCTCTTTTCTGCTCCTCGAAGGGTGTGTCCCCTCCTCGCATCCCAAACGGGAATCCCAAATGGGAATGTCCCTGCTGCCCCTCTCCAAGCTCTCCCACGCTCGGGGGTAGCTGCATCCTCCCTCCTCGGCCAGCGCTTGTTTCTGATCTTGGATGTCATCGAGGGTGGAAAATGTGACAGGAAGGAAGGGAGGCTTTTTTTCCCCTCCTGCTAAATATGGACTGACATTAAAAATCCAAATACTGTCGCGAAAGGAATCCCAGCCTCTGTTTGTCGAGGGAGAGAAGACGATGTTTTCTGGCTTTTCGGTTCCAGCTGGGAAGTTTCGCAAGGAGTGGCGGAGTCCTTGCCGGGAGCCTCAGGAATTTACTGAGCTCGTTCACAGGACGCTCTCCGCAGTGTCTTACGCTAAAATAAATTAGTCATCCCTTCTCTGCCTGCCCGTGGCTGGGGGGAGCTTGCTGCGAGCATGCAGGATGCTTGGAAATATTTAAGGATTTTTTTTTTTTTCCTCCTGTACAAGGAGTTCTAGAAAGGACAGGAAATAAAACCGCGGCCCCAACAGGAGTTTTTCATCTTTATTTTAATTCCTGTTGCTGCAGCGGCCAGTGGCAGGAGGGAGGGGGAGGATGTGCTCGGGGGGAGCTGCGGCCAGGTTTGCAGGGAGGATTTCTCTGTCTCTGTCAAGGATCAGATGCAAATTCATGCTGTTATTCCCAGAGAGGTTGGGAAACAGGCTTGATGTGGGGCTCCGGGAGGAGGAATGGGATCACAGGGGTGGTCATGGCACTGCCACCTTCCCATTCCACGAGTTTCTTTCCATCCCTGTTGGAGAGCTTCCTGGGAGAGTGCCTGTGGGAAGCTGCAGGGTTTTTGCCTGATCTTTATTAAAACAGTTGGCTAAAGCAACTGGTTGGTTATGGTTGGCTGGCTGAAGGTGGTGGAGGTTGTCCCTAGAGGTGTCCAAGGAACGTGGATGTGGCACTCAGTGCTCTGCTCTGGTGACAGGTGGGGATTGGTCACAGGTTGGACTTGTGAGCTGATGATTTTTGGAGGTCTTTTCCAACCTGAATGATTCTGGGATTCTGTGAAAGCACTGGGGGATCCTGGGAGGTGCTGGAATAGATATTTCCCATTTCCAGGGTGCTGGTGCTGCTGTGTTGCTCCCGGATTAAGGAGACACAGCCCTGCCTTCCTGAAACATCCCTCACAAATAACTGCACCTCTGTGCTGCTCCGTGATACTGATCCATGTCCAACATCAACATCCTCCTGGACGAGTGGCTCGAATTCCCCCTCTCCCTGTCTCCTCCTGCTGCCAGCCTAGCTCTGTTCTGCTCCAGCCCTCTGTGTTTCCAGCAGGGTGGTGGGTCCCAATCCAGTGGGGAGGGCACAGGCTGTGTCACCTCTGCTGTGCTTGGCTGAGCCAGTGTCACTGTCGTGGTCTGTGTGATGCCTCAAAGCGCTGGGGAGCGTGGGGTGGGATATTTTCTGTGGAACAGGGCACCTGTAGTGCTTCCATAGGGTCAGGAGTGGCACTTGGTGCTGCTGCCTGCTCCTCCCCTCCTGGTGTGACACGGGCGGGAGGTCGGTCATCCCTGGCAGCCGCTCGCTGGGCTCATTCACAAATCGCATTTTCCTCTGGAAATCAAACAAATCCCCGGGCTTTCCTCTCACGGTGGAAGTCATTTGAAGGCAACCAGGTCTTTAAGCATCCCCACAGGCTGCAGACAGGAAGAGACACTTGAGGGGAGAGGTAGGAAATGTCCGCATTTAGAGCAGCAGCTGATTCATCTCCTGCTCTTAACTCTTTCCCCCCTGATTTTAGTGGCATCCAGCTGGTTTGCTTCAGAGCCCAGGGAGGCTCTGGCTGGATCACAGGATGCTGCTGGGTTTTGTCCATGGTGTTTACGTGGTTTGGGGTGGAAAAGGAACGGGGTGTGGGGTTATCCGAATTGGATATGTCGGCAGTCACATTAGGGAGGATTAATATTTAATATCTAGGGTATGAACCATTGTGCTTAATCACTGTCTGAAGGGCTTAGGAAGAGATTTAGCGATAAGCAAGTGATTCCTGAGCTGTCCAGAATGATTTCTTGCATCTTCCTCTGGAGCAGCTGGTCCTGGATATCGCTAGAGGCTGGTGCAATCCTGTTCTTCCTGATGTCTCCAGTTTTTCTAAGTGGGTAGAGTGGCTTTCATCACGAGTGTTCACTTCTCATTAAACTCCCAAATCCTCTGGAAACCCTTTTTCTCTGATGCAGCTCACGTGGCTGGACTGTCAGCCATGGTACCTGTCAGCACTTGAAACTTCTGTGTGTGGCCAAAGCTCGTGGGAAACACGGCGTGGGATCCATGGACATTGTCACTGTCACATGCACCTGCCCAGGCACTAGTGAAGAGGCAGCTCATTCATTCTTTTGTCTGTCTAACCCCTTTAGAAGGCCTTTCATGTCATCTCCAGGCTCCCACCATGGTCCTGGAACTCCCCCTGAGAGCGGTGCTGCTTTCCACAGCTGCTCCATGTTGCCTTACATGGGTTTTTTTCTGCAGCATGAGGTGTTTGATAGTACAGCAAGGTGGGGGCTGCCCCTCTTTTGGGGGGGGATTGCTGTGTTGGAGCAGGGAGGAGGTGATGGTGGGGAGTGCTGTGTCCAAGGCCGGGGTCCTCAGCACAACAAGGACTTAGAGAGACTCCAGAAGAAGCAATAAAGATGTTCCAGAGCTGGGGCCCCTCTGCTCTGGAGCCAGGCTGAGAGAGCTGGGGGTGCTCACCTGCAGGAGGGAAGGCTCCAGGGAGAGCTCAGAGCCTTTTCCAGGGTCTGAAGAGGGGCTCCAGGAGAGCTGGAGAGGGACTTGGGACAAGGGATGGAGGGACAGGACAAGGGGAATGACTTCCACTGCCAGAGGGTGGGTTAGACAGGATATTAGAAAGAAATTTTTGCCTGTGAGTGTGGTGAGACCCTGGCACAGGCTGTCCAGAGAAGCTGTTGCTGCTCCATCCCTGGAAATGTTCAAGGCCAGGCTGGACAGGGCTTGGAGCAACCTGGGACAGTGGAAGGTGTCCCTGCCCATGGCTGGGGGGTGGGATGAGATGAGCTTTGAGGTCCCTTCCAACCCAAACCGTGCTGTGATTCCACGATTCTATGCCAGGGCATTCAAGTAATGCATCTCCACAGCCACATGTCCTGCAGGTTTGAGGGTTGTGTCTCCATGGAGGGAAGCAGGAGGGTGTGTGCCTGCCCTTCCCTCCCTCCCTGCCCCAAATCAGAGCTCTCCTGGCTGGGAGCATCAGCCACAGCTTTCAAACCCGCTGTGCTGGGGTTGCTCCTGTGGGACCTCTGTGTTTATGGCAGTTTTGATGGTGGCACTCAAAGCACCTGAGTGGGGGTTGGATTTTGGCATATTGGTCATGCAGAAAATCCTGGTGTCTGCTATAACAGGCATGGAGGTTGGAAAGCTTTTTGAAATTGAGGCTACATTTTCCCCCAAAAGACCTGTGGAAGAATTGGAGAATCAGGGAATGGTTTGGGTTGGAAGGGACCTTAAAGCTCATCTCCTTCCAACCCTCTGCCACAGGCAGGGACACCTCTCACCAGCCCAGGTTGCTCCAAGCCCTGTCCAACCTGGCCTTTGGAATGCTCCTTTTATTCTCTGTGCAAACAAACAGATCACTTGCTTAGGCAGCAGCGACTCTTTATTCCAGAATAATTTGTTGTCCTAATTCCTTCCTGTTGAAGCAACTCCATTTTGCATGGAATAATTAGCACTAATTTGAGCCTGGGATGGAAAACAAGAGTTCTCTGACTTCAGAGGAGCAGACAAGAGCGTAACCTCTGCCTTTCCCACGTGAGTCAGGTCGTGCCATGCCATCCCTTCTCTGAAGCACAATTAAAACCTGTCTGTGAGACCAAACATTCCAGGGTGGCAGGAGGGAGCAGGAGGTGGAGGTGTCACGGATTTTAAACCTTCTGCTGTTGCAGGGAGCTGAGGACAAGCGTGCTGAGGGGGGAACGGAGCGGCACCTCCTTCCTTCTTGGCCGACGCTGAGGAACAAATAAACAGAAATGTTCTCACTGTGCTGATGTGAAAAGCTGCTCCTGAGCCAGCCTGGCCTGGTGGTGGATTCCTGGCGCCCCAGCCAAGTACTTGAGACCTTTTTATTGCCATAACGAGGACTTCCTCATCCTGCCCCGCAGTCTGACTCGATCCACGGCTATTTTCTGGTCCTTCCAGGAAGACATCCCTGCTCTGCCTTCCTTTGTGTAGGGAAGGGAAACCAGCCAAATCCCTTCCCTGCCCCAAATCCCTGCGTGTCTGAAGAAGGGGAGGTGCAGGGCATCCTTCCTGCTTTACCCAGGAAGTGTGAGATGAATTCCAGTGGGATGCTGTGCAGGCAGGATCTCCTCTGCCTGTCTCCCAGCTGCCTTTCTTGGTTCTGTGTTTGCTGATGGGGTTGTGAGCGCTGAGGCCGTGAACATCTCTTCAGGATGAGTCCTGGAGGTAGTGGAAATGGGAGATGTCCAGGCTGGAAATCCCAGCTGGCAGAAAATGGACTTTCATTGGCTTGATACCTGACCACCAGACACCTTGGCTGATTGATGCTGTTTAGACAGAGAGTTTTAAAACCTGGATTCATAACTTGGGGGTCCAAGACACTTCTTGGCACTCCAAACTCCATCAAGAAAGGTGTGTTATAGGCTCATTGTGGAGGTGCTGCAGCAGCATACCTGTCTGGAAATCAGGCTTTGGCCTGTTGGAGCTTGTAGGCTTTGTGAATCCAAGTTAAGAAATAGGTGAGAGGAAGGCTGGATCCAGGTATGAGCAGTGAATCAATCAGCACTGGATTGCTCTGGGGCTGAACCAGCCCCCCCTGGGATGACTGTCCTCCCTATCACGCCTGATGTTTCGAAATCATCTCTGATTGTTCTGATGATCTAAACCCCAGGGGTTTAGCTGGCTTTGGGCTCCACCCCATCAGTGGTGACCTCGCTCCAGGGCTGAGGAGAGCAGCAATTCCTGGTGTGACTGCTGAGGGTAGGATGTCTCTCTGGGTCTGTGCTCACGTGCTCTTCCCCAGGGAGTTGGAGATCAAAAACAGAACTTGTAGAGGTTCTCCCCAAAACTGACACTCAACCATCCTCACTGGTCCTCTGGGAGCACTGATAATGGAATCACAGAATCACAGGATGGTTTGGTTGGAAGGGGCCTTGAAGATCATCTCATTCCACCCACAACTTCCACTAGCCCAGGTTGCTCCAAGCCCTGTCCAGCCTGGCCTTGGACACTTCCAGGGATCCAGGGGCAGCCACAGCTTCTCTGGGCACCCTGTGCCAGGGCCTGCCCACCCTCTCAGGGAACAATTCCTTCCTAATGTCTAATCTAACCCTACTCTATTTCAGTGTGAAGCCATTTCCCCTTCTCTTGTTGCTCCAGTCTCTCTTCATCATTCCTGTGGGCTCCCTTCAGGTCCTGGAAGGCCCCAGTTAGGTCATCCCAAAGCCTTCTCTTCTCCACGCTGAGCAATCCCAATTCTCTCTCTTTCCTCACAGCAGAGCTGCTCCATCCAGCTGATCATCTTGGTGGCCTCCTCTGGACTCATTCCAACAGGCCACCATGGTGAACTTGCCAATTAAGCAGCAGATCCTCCTGGAATCCCTGGGATTGTGTGGGCTCCATCCCTTGCTTTCCACCTGTGTTTTTAGAGGTAGAGTGTCAGTTCCTCCTCCAGGGATTTCAAACACTTCAGTCACAAGATGAGGACTGATAGGACTAATTTGTGTAGTAAATGCCATCTTGGTCCATGTCAGAGAGGGTTCTGCAGCCAGGAAATCTGTGATGGCAACCAGCTCAAACCTGCTTGCTTCCAGTCAGGCATCTCTCACTCCATCCCCAAAAAACTCTGTTATACCCAGTGCAGATCCAGCCCTGGACCAGGGACAGGAGGAAGAAATGACCAACCAAGGCAGGGAAACAGGTGGCAAAAAAGCCAGGAAGGATCTCAGGTGTGGCTGCTCAGCCAAACCAGCAAAAAGGGACAACAGATCTCCCAATCCTGATGCTGTTGGAGCTTTCTAGAAGGCTGGAACCCTCAAATAAGTAAATCTCACTGAGTAAGAGGAGAACTATGAAGAACAGGATTTGCTTTTTTGTGTGTGTGTGTGTGTTTTTGTTTTTTTTTTAAAGCATTTTAGTGGTTTATAAAGATTCCAGCAGCTCTGGGAAAGCGCAGCCTCCCGTTCCAGGCACCATGTTCAGCACAGGAATATCCTGGCTCTCGACCTGCAGGTCGAGAGGTACCATAAATTTTTCTGCTGATAGTGTGTGGCAGGCCAGCATGCAAAACTTTTCCTGCTGCTTTACAATTTGAATCATGTTTTTATCACACCAGCAGATAATCATCTCACTCATGTTCCAGAAGCGAAGCTCTTGTGGATGTGTTTGAGAAGCCTGAAAATAAATATATTCACATGTGTTTGCCAGTGTTGTTGAACACATGGTCTGTCTCAGAGCCTCTGGATTCCACTCTCTTGCAAACTGGCCACTCTTGAAAGCACAGAAGTACAACTTCAGTCCAAATGCTGCAGTTTCATACCCCTTCCAGAGCAGACACTAATGCCATCCCCCAAACGATGAATTAGAGATGAGTTAGAAATGAATAATAAATTGGAAAGCATGGATAATCCTCGAGATTTTCTCTTGAGGAGACTTTAAACCTATTTGGCTACAGGCAAATAGATGTTTTTAATCCCAGTTGCTGTGTAGAATTTGCATCCTCGTTCTGGTGGCAGGGTGGGAGTGCCAGGTGGGATCTTTGGGTGACTTGGTGGCAGCAGCTTGTCTTTAGATACTGAAACTGGGATTAGAGAGGTTCAATTATTTTCTAATCTTATCTAGGAGTGTGCTTGACAACCCTTTCCATGAAGAATTTTTCCCTTATATCCAATCTAAATCTCCCCTGGTGCAACTTAAAGCTGTTTCCTTCTGCCCTGTCTCTTGTTCCCTGGGAGCAGAGTCTGACCCCCACCTGGCTCCAGCCTTCTGCCAGGGAGTTGTACTCAGCCAGCTCATTTTTCATCTTTCTATACCTGTCTTGGCCTTCAGTGCTTGTGTGGGAGTTATTTTTTGACTCCAGCAGGTTCTTGGAGGTGAAATCTGTGGCCCAGCCGTTTGTGCTTGAACTGGGGCTGTGCTTCAGCTCTGGCTGTGCAGGTCTGGCCTCCCAGAATCCAACATCCAAACGAATAAAAACAGGGATAATAAAATAGGAAGCGGCTAGCTGAGAGAGAAAAGCAGCTTTGGAAGGGCTAAGGGGAATCTCTGCTCTCCTGAGAGGTAAATAAAAGGTACAGTCATGTTTTCTCGTCTCTCTCATCCCCTCCTCAGCTGAGGTTCCAGAAAGGATGACAAACCTGGTGGCTGTCTGAGCATTTTTCACCTTGGATCTGTCAGCATTTAGGATGGTTTGCAGGATCTCCAAGTGTCTTCATCCCTCTTGGTGGCTGTTGTGAGGGTCCTTGTGGGAGTTCATGTCCCTCAGCCAGGGCTGCATGTGCAAAACCAGTGCTGCAGGTGCACGTTCCACAAAGGTGACACATCTCCTGATCCACCCAGGAGAGGCTGTGGAGGCACCAGAGTATCTGGTACTGCTTCTTGTGTCCAGGTTTTATCCATGACATAATGAAGGATTTACTCCTCACTTTCCTTAAAATGTTTTAGAGCAACTTCTGTGCCTGTGCAGAGGTATTTGCCTTTTTTTTTTTTCCAGGATATTCTGTGGAGGTTGTTTGAGTTTATGTAACTTCCCATATGTTGCCCTCTTCTTGTAGAAACTTGAAGATAAATTGTGAAATCCAAGGAGCTGCTTTAAAAGGATACATCCTCAGCTGGAGCTCAGCCTGTTTGCAGCCAGAAAAGGGGAACCTGGGAGCCCTCTGTCCCTGTTTCCTCTCTGGCACAGCTGGGTGAGCAGCATGGGATGGAGCATCTGATGCTGCCCCGTTGCCCAAGGCTGGGATGCTGCTGCAGGAGGAGGCTGTGGTGAGCTGGCAGCAGGCTCCAGAGCAGGCACGTGCTGTGAGGGTGGTGGTTTCTCCATGGAGGGGCTGCAGCCTCAGCATCATTCCCTGCAAGATGTTTTCTCTTTCCAAAGCTGCTGCATTCCCTGCAGTGCCCCTCTGCCCAGCTGAGAGGGTGTTTCAGCTGGAGCTTTAAGTCAGTGTTTGTTGGACCACTTTGCTGGGCCTGATTTTTCCCATGGATATCATAGAATCATGGAATTGTTTGGGTTGGAAAATCCCTCTAAGATCATCCAGTCCAACCATTCCCCAGCACTGCCAAGGCCACCACTGACACAAGTCCCCAAGTGCCACATCCACAGGGCTGTTAAATCCCTCTAGGGATGGGGACTCCAACACTGCCCTGGGTAGCTGTGCCAATGCCTGACTACCCTCTACATGAAGAAATTTTCCCAAATATCCAATCTAAGCCTCCCCTGGCCCAGCCTGAGGCCGTTCCCTCTCCTTCTGTCCCTGTTCCCTGGGAGCAGAGCCCGGCCCCCCCGGCTGTCCCCTCCTGTCAGGAGCTGTGCAGAGCCAGAAGGTCCCCCCTGATCCCCCTTTTCTCCAGGCTGAGCCCCTTTCCCAGCTCCTTCAGCCCCTCCTGGTGCTCCAGACCCTTCCCCAGCTCCACTGCCCATATCAAGGGGATCTGAGGGTACTCAGTGTCTTGCAGATCCACATTTTTGGCTCCTGTGGGATACAAGCTCGGCAGCTGGTAGGAGATTCACGGCTCTCATTCTCTGCAAACTTGAACAAAACCCTTCACTCATCACCCAGGTCGTTTCTGCTTATCATTTTTGAAAATGGTTCAATCCCAAGTGCAAGAGGAATGGTAGGCAGGATGCTGGTAGAGCTTGGAGCCTGCCTTCCACGGGGGAGTTACACCATGTGTAATTAGGGTCTCCAAAAACTTCCCTTTCCATTCCCTCTCCAGCCCCCCTGGGGCACAGCCAGGAAGCCCAGCCACTGAGCAAACCCCTCTTTTGAACTTCAAGGCTGAGAAACCCAATTTGTCCTCTGACAATTGCACTTGTTTGACCGGTGGACGGAGAAGGAGGAACTCTGTGCACAAGTGGGTGGGAGAGGTGGAAAGTCCTGAGGAGAGAAAGTGCTTTAGGGATGAGCCACGCTAGATCTGATGAGAACTGGCTGGAAACTTCAGCCAGGGCTCCTGGACAGCCAGGCAGCCTCAGCAGTGCCGGGAAAACCGAGCTCCTCCACATCCAAACCCAGGAACTGACCCATTCCGTGGGGTTTTTTGAAGTTACTGCAAGATCATGAGAGTCTTTAGGAAGCCAGGAACTTTGCAGTTGCTCAATACTTGCTCAGCTGCTTTGGCATGGGTTATTTGGAATGGTTTTATTTTTGTAGGATGGATTCAGAGTTCCCAGCGTGGGATCTTTGGAGATGAGTGTGTTTAGCTGCTGTGGAAAGAGGTCCTTGTGAGGTGGGGCCTGGCTTGGTGACTGTGGCTTCGCTGGAGGTGACATGGCAGCACAGCAGACTAGAACAGCAGTCTTGTAGTTTAATCAGCTTAAACTGTCTCTGCTGCACAAAACAAGTTTCCTGCCTTTTGCTGCCCAGAATGCCAGAGTTTCATGGAATCATCGAATCATGGAATGGTTTGGGTTGGAAGGGACCCTAAAGACCATCTGGTTCCACCCCCTGCCATGGGCAGGGACATCTTCCACTATCCCAGGTTGCTCCAAGCCCCATCCAGCCTGGCCTTGGACACTTCCAGGGATCCACAGGGGCAGCCACAGCTTCTGTTGTGTTTGAAGGGTGCAAATCTCACCGGCTACAATTTGGCTCAGTTTGGGAGAGAATCTTTAAAATTGTGTTTCGAAGCTTTTAAGGATTCGTCCTCTTGGGGAACTCATGATGCTCTGTGTGTGCAGGGGGATTTCATTTTGGGCTGTTCAGTGCCCTACAGGCCAAGAAAAGTGGCATGGATTTAAGGGAATTTGAGTTCCTGAAGCCCTGAAATCCCACCCAGAGAAGGTAATGCAGCCCAGCTGAGATCACTGCTTTATATTTGATATTGAATTCTCCTTCCCCTGCTGCTTCATTAAGGCAGTAGAGTTGCAGAAATGTCAGTAATTAACTAATGAGGGACATGGGTGGTAGTGCAGGGCTGTTATCCCAGGGTTTTCAATCCAGCATGGAAAGGTCATCTCTGCCATGCTCACCATGGCTGTGCTGGTCCCATCCACATCCAACACTTTCTGTGCCACTTCAGCTGTTTGCAGCCCCTTGGGTGGTCATGGCAGTGCATTCCACATCCCCACTCCAAAATGGGACCTCAGGCAGCTGCCAGCCCTGCCATCAGATCCCGAGCCCAGGGGTAGGAACAGGATTGCCACTTCCACTTTTTTTTTTTCTTTTTTCCATTTTGCCTGTTACAGGAATTGTTGCCGACCTCTTCCAGCATTCCTTGAGTTTTGTGTTCACTGGCAGGACTGGGCTGTTGGCACAGGGCATTTCCAGGAGGATTGTTTTGCTGTGGAGGTGACAAATGGCAGCTCAGCTCCTTTGGGATGCTGTGACCACTTCCCAAGGGAGCACCTGGAATGCAGAGCTCAGGCCTTTGTGTCTCTCCCTGTCCTTATTGGATTCAGGTCCTGCAGGCTCTGCCTTTGG
Organism: Chloropsis cyanopogon; assembly: GCA_013400585.1. Taxonomy (NCBI): domain Eukaryota; kingdom Metazoa; phylum Chordata; class Aves; order Passeriformes; family Irenidae; genus Chloropsis; species Chloropsis cyanopogon. The sequence continues at coordinate 35,003 of WEZZ01004089.1, forward strand.
GAGATTCAGAGTTCAGCCACTGGATTCATTAATTTTGGTGGGTTTTTTGGAGAATCAATCCTGTGTCAAGCCTTGGGAGGCTGTGTGGCCTCTGACAGGTGCTGTGGCACAAACCCACCTTTGGACTTGGGCTACCAAGCCAGCTCTCAGGTAGGAGTGGCTTTTGCCAGAGACAGGTTGGTATTTTGTGTCAGTTCTGAAGCATCTCTGGCTACCCCAATTTGCCTGTGGTCACTTGATGTGTGGTTCCAAATGACCTTGTCAAACTGTGGTGTTGGATGTTACATTAGAATAAATTTTTCTCATTGCTGATGGTTTTACTTTTAGAAGCTGGGCCCTGATTTTACTTTGAAACAGTCAAAACATTGAATAAAACACTCCAAAGCTTTCAAAGCATTTGAACTACGTTCTCCCCTCAGACATCCTCAGTCATTTCCATCCTAGATCTGACCCCAGATATCTGCTCTGAGCTATGCCCAGGTTGCAGAGCTCCGTGGATATACCTCCAGAGAGAAACAAAAGGCCTGGGGAGCAGTGGGAATGATGGTTTGGGGGAGAGGAACTGAAAATGAATGTGGTGGTTAAATCTGTTCTTGCTACTAAGAGCCACTTGAATTTATTTTTGGGAGCAATTTTGGTCCATCCTATTCTGGAGCTAAATTCATTACTTACTTTTTGGATTATCTCCTCCTTCCCTCTTGGCCTCCAGCTGCCAAACCCTCCCTTCTCCCCCCATGCCCTGGCACACAGAATTGCAGCATCCCGAGCTCCAGCACTGCAGATGTGCCAGATGGAGACACTGAGCTGGTGCAGGTCTCAATTTTGGAAGCAACAAAAAAAAATGATGACTTGAGAAAAACCTTCTTGTTTGTGCTGAATTTTGTCTGAGCCCAGCAATGTTGAACAGGCACCTCGGAAGATTTGTGCCAGAGAGCTCCCAAGTGTTGCTGCTGTCCATGGAATGGTTTGGGTTGGAAGGACCTCAAAGACCATCTATTCCAACCAGCAGGGACACCTTCCACTAGACCAGGTTGCTCCAAGCCCCATCCAACCTGGCCTTAAAGCCCCAAACATCCTCTGCTTTTAAAAACCTGTCCCTTCAAATGGTCTTTGTAGACAAAATCACACTTACACCAAACACTTGCCCACTTAATTCTCACATCTGTTCTTTTTCTTTCCTCTGGGTAGATTGTTTCTCAGCAGCTTTGAGTGCAGAGGTGCCTATTTGTTAAGTGTTTCCTGGCTGCAGAGTCGAAACTCTTTAATATTCCTGTCTTCTGCCAGCATGAACTTCTCTTCCATGAATTTCCATGAACTTCTCTTCCATGAACTTTCCTTCACTCGCCACCCTCCTCCCATTTGTCAAAGCCTGCCTTGCTCACAGGTTTGGTGCCTGATGAGGGACTGGGGTTATTCCCATTGTGTCACACCAGGCTGCCTGCTGTCCCCAGGGAGAAGGGGGTAGATGTGAGATGGAAGGAGGAGTCGGTGCTTCCACTCTTGTTGAGAAATGCTGGCTTTTGAAATGCCCTAAGCCTGAAGGTTCTTGCTTGGAGAACAGGTCTGATGTGCCTGATGATGCTGGCCACTTCTCTCTCCAGTTCCCTGTTGCTTGGTCCAAAAGGGATTTACTCCCTCAGAAGTGGGGCTCATTCAGCCTGCTTTAGGTAATGGGGAGCTGAGGAAGCAGCACTTGAATTTTTTCCTAGAATAAAACATCTGCAGGGACTTCCATATTTAATAATAATCTGTGAAACCTTGTGATCTTTGATTTCAGCTGCTGTGAGCTGAACTCAGTGGTTTAGTCACAGAACCACTGAATGGTTTGGGTTGGAAGAGACCTTTAAAGATCATCCCATTCCAGCCCCCTGCCATGAGCAGGGACACCTTCCACTAGACCAGATTGCTCCAAGCCCCATTCAGCTTGGCCTTGGACACTTCCAGGGATGGGACAGCCTGGACAACCTGTGCCAGTGCCTCACCACCCTCACAGGGAATAATTTCTTCCTAACATCCCATCCCAACCTACTCTATTTCAGTCCTGTCCTCCAACCTCCCTTTCACCTTAGTGTCAGCTGTGTCTCTTTCACCATTAACATCTGCACTTAATATTCCCACTTCCTGCTTAATAACTGGGGGGGGGGTCAAGCCTTGCCTTTTCCAAATTGGGTGTTCTCTGGGGCCCTGGTGCAGCAGCACTGTCCCCTCCATCAGTCCCTGGCTGAGCAGGGAGTGCTGCTGCCCCGGTGCCAAAAGGAAACGAAGGTGCGAAGAGCTGACGAGTTGTTTCATGGCAGGGGTGAGCTGATGTAAGACGGAGCTGGTGTTGTTTTGGAGAGTTTATTTTTCTGTTCCCTCCTTTCTGCACGTGTTGGACCATGTCTGGTGGTGAGTAAGGCGGCTCAGCTTGCTTATCTTGGCGTGAACGCCGTGCTCCGGCGCGGCACCCTGTCCTGGCCAGCGTTTCGGCAGGTTGGCAAACGAGCTGTCCCACTGGGGCTGACACAGAGCCTGGCACTGGACTCTGGAAGTGCTTCTTGGGATGGGAGGTGAGGAAAAGGGAGCTCTCACCTGGTGGCAGTGGCCTGTGTGATCATCACTGCAGAATTCCCAGCTCCGTTTGGTGCCCCTGCGTTCCTGACTCTTGCCTCTGGTTAGGCTGAAATGAAAATGTGGGAACCAGATGTGGCCCACCAACACTATCTTGTTTAACACCCTATCTCCAGATGTTTCTAGCTTGTAGTGCTAATTTTCACTTGCAGTTATCCAAGAGCCAAATCCAAGATGCTTGCTGCCTTTAGAAAGAGGAGTCCAACTGACCTTAATGTTCTCTCTTGCTTTGCTCAATCCCACATCTCTTGCATCCAGGTAGGACAAGCTTGTCCATCTCCAAACTGTCCCTTCCATCCCAAAATCATCTTACAGTGAAATTTTTTCTTCATTATCTGGGTAAGAGGATTGAAAAGAGAGAAGAATCGGATTTTTGCCCAGGAAATTTTGTACTTTGCAAGGGCATTTAATCACATCCTTTTTTGAAGGCTGTAAGAACAGCTTTCTCCAAGGGATGCTCTTCTCTTGGGACTGCACATGCTTTTATTAAATTTCACCAGCACGTGACCACAGGGCACGGAAGGACTCGCAGGAATGTTCCTAACTCCCTTTGAAAGGCAAGCTGTTCTTTCAGCCTCTTGCAGAATCACTCTGACAGGAGACACTGCAATCAGGCTGCAGAGGTAATTGCATTTGTAATGTGAAAGACAGAACAGGGTCTACAATTCTCATCCTCGACAGACTCTGAGGGGACTCAAGGTAGTCCAAAAAAAGAAAAAAAAAAACCCCAAACCAACAGACCCAACCATTGCTTCTGACATTTGTGATTGGTCTGGGCAAAACATTAGGAAACAACAACATACTCAAGGGGACAAGATGATCTCATACAGCTGACTTTAAAGCAACATGCTCCCGTGGAAACTTGTTTCCGTGCCTATTCCAGAGCACTGGCTGCTACCCGGATCTCCCCTGCCCCCCCTGGCCCAGCTCAGCTTAGTCAGCAAGTTCCAGTTCAACTTCTGCCTTTTATTTTGTGCCTGTACCTGAGTTAGCTCCATTCCTCAGTAACCAGCTCTTTGTCAGAGGAAAGGCTTCCAGGATGCTGCCAGCAACTCATTGTCCATTTCCTGAGGAGAACTGCTTGTTTTTAAGTAGTTTGCTTGAAATCTTGACTACCCCAGTGCAGCTAAGGCTTCCTGTGTTGGTTGGCTTTCTTGGGATGAAGTTCCAGCCACCCACATGCGCTGTCTGGATTTAGTCCTGAGTCTGGAGAACAAATCTCTGCCCTAGGGTTTCGCCATCGCCGTCTTGTTGTTCCTCTGACATTGCAGTACATGACCATCCTCGATGTGGCAACTGATTTACAAGCAGCAGCTCCCCACTGTTTATCGCTGTTGGATTTTAGGGTAGTGGAGACAGGAGCTGGGCTGGAGCAAGCTCCAGGGGTTGGACCTACCAGTGTTGAAGGAAGTCACACTTGGAGCCCGGTGGCTTGGGTGAGGGATGCTTCTGCCATGCCACATCCTCCCTGGTCCTTCCTCAAGTGCAGATCAGACCTTTGTGATGTTCACAGCTCCTGAGTACGAAGGCAGTGGAAGAATCTTGGCATCCCAGGTGGAGATGAGCTTGTTTGCATACAAGTTTCTCAAGGTTTCCCTCCAATAAAGCCTTGGCTCAGCCCCGTTTGGCTGGCTGGAACGCCAGGCTGGTTTGTTCTTCTGTGTCATCAGAGGTGTGGTGTGGACTTTCCCAACAGAACATTGCTCATTCAGTCCCATTTTTTGAAAAAGAATAGAACAGATTATCTTTTCAGAGCCTGACTCCTGCTGGTTTTCAGGAGCAGATGCCAGCATCTGGTGTGGCCATGACTGAAGTGATTCAGGAGGAGCTTATCCAGAACTGACTGTAACTTCCTCTCTGCCTCTGAAGGATTTACCCTCCCTGAAAGGTTTCCATTTTCATTAAATCCAGCCATGGCAGTGAAGCCTGAAAAAGCCATGAACTCCTACCTCCAGCAGACTGGCTGGTGTTGGTGTTGTTTGGGTTTTTAACTGGGGAGAATGAGTCAGCCTGTCCTCAGAAAGCACCAGGACTATTGGCACCGCTTGACCACCAGTTTCCTGTTGCTCCCTTTTGTTTCTCTCTTTTTTTTTTTCTTTTGTTGAAGCTTTTAGGGACTGGATGCACATTTGTGAGAGTGTCTGGATGTTTCCCACTATTGGGACTCTACTGTGTGTATCTTTGCTTATTTTTTTCACAAGGAGGACCAGAAGGATGCAGAGATCAAGACCTTGTCTGAACCTCAACTTCTAGAATCACAACTCTAGATGCTGGCCTTAGGGAAGCTGTCAGGTCCTCAAATAAACCTTTATAATAATCAGCATTTACACTGTAGAAATTCACACAACTGGATTGAAGAGTTGCTTAAAGCAGAGCAGAACAAAACATATTAACTTTTGGGGTAAAGCTTTAATGGCAGGTTAGGTCACAGAGGACTGATGACCATGAAGTTATGACAAACTCATACCAAACTCTTGTGTTTGGTCTCTGGGACACGGCCTTGGTGTCCCAAGCCATGCTTTGCAGCTGGGCACTCAAATTTTTTACTGCTCATCCCTTTTTCCTAAAGAAAGGAACACAGGGATGTGCAGGAATGCCAGAGCAGAGCATGTGTGCTGGGGTGCTGAAGGCACATCCTTGTCTTGTCAGCATGTGGGAATATCTGCATGGAAACCAGTGCTTTTGGGGATGGGAACCATCCTGACTGAAGCCGGAGCAGATGGGACGCGCAGCCTGAACCAGCCCGTCTCGTTTATGCTTTATTAATTAGACATGTTATCAGAGTCATCTGTGCTGTCTTCCCTTTTCTCCTTTCCAAACCAGTTCTGCTGCTTCGCTGCCCGCAGAGGCTCTGATGAGGAGCCCAGTTTGAATCCCTGAGAGTTGCATGGCAGCACTTGTTCATTGTGGTCTGTGTGAGCGCCGTAAAAACTTTGGGGAGAGGACTCAGAAGAGTTTTGTGAGCTCTGGGGATCAGAATTTTGGGAGTTGATGGTGCTGTCCTGGTAGCACATCCTCCCCCCATGTACTGTCAGTGTTTGTAAGAATTTCCACCAGATGTGTTAATCACAGAACCACAGAATGGTTTGAGTTGGAAGGGTCCCTAAAGATCAACTTGTTCCAAAACCTGCCATGGGCTGGGACATTTTCCACTATCCCAGGCTGCTCCAAGCCCCATCCAGCCTGGCCTTGGACACTTCCAGGGATCCAGGGGCAGCCACAGCTTCTCTGGGCAAGCTATGCTGCTACTTTCTGTAGGATGCTTAAAAACTGACGTGGATCAGGAAGGTGACTGGATAAACTGGTGGAAGGGAAGTGTAAAGATCCCTGGGTAGAAGCAGTCCATGCTGAAGGCTGGGAAGTGTTCTGGGGGGGAAAATTGTACAGACTGGTGTGGGTCTGACCTTGCTTCCTAGACCTGCTGCTGGTTGCTGCTGGAGGTACTGAATCAAGCAGATCTCAGATGGGGTCTGTCGTGCCTGATGGGACAGTGTCAGGCTGCCCCTGTGCACACTCAGTTTTCTGAGAGAGAGAAAAGCCTTTTCAAGTGCTGGGGTGGGAGCCAGGAGTAGGGATTTTCTCAGATTTCCCTTTGAACCTTTATCTCCCAGCAGGGTAACATCTGAATCCTCGATGTCAGCGCCCTTTATCTGTATGTAAGGGTGAAGTGGGTCATAAAACCCTTTGAGTGAACCCCTTACAGTCTCAAGCTGCTCCAGTGAAGGTTCAGGTTGGTCATTAGGAGGAAATTCTTCATGGAAAAGGTGATAAAACACTGGACTGGACTGCCTAGGGGGGTGGGGGAATCCCTGTCCCTGGAGATGCTTAGGGAGAGACTGGATGTGGCACTCAGTGCTCTGGTCTCGTTGACAGGGTGGTGGTGGGTCACAGATTGGACTCAATTATCCTGGAGATCCTTTAGAGCCTGGGTGATTCTGTGTGTGCCCATCTCTGAAGTGAGAGATGGTGAAACAGGAGTTGGATTCCATGATCCCTGGGTGCATCCCTTTGAACTCAGGATATTCTATGATTCTCTGAAACCCCATAAAGCCAACCTGAGTATCCTTTCTGACACCTGGCTCTGTTTTATAGCCACCATTTGGCGAGATGAAGGGAAGATCTATGGATTTGCTTTGTCTGATGCCCCTCCAGGGAAAATTCCCACTCGCTGAAGGAGCAGCAGGATCATCCCTGCACACGCAGCAGGGAAATGACTTTTAATGATGGGCTGGCTTGGATACTGCCCAGATCCCTTCTCTTACAGCAGGACAAGATGATGACCATGTCCAGGCTCTTCCTTGGCACACACACTCCGAATATGTTATCCTTGAAGTCCTTTTCCCAGGCATGGCGTGCCTTTGTGCAGGCACAGCGTCTGCCCTGCTAATAGGATTCTGGTGTCTTCTGTCAGCAAGTTAATTGGGTCCCTGGGTGCTGGGATATTTCCTGCTGCTGCATCCTCTTCCCAGAGCTACCCCTCCACCTCAGGAACTTCCCTGCTGGTGAAGATGTGCTGCTGAGCTCTCTGCCGTGCCCGGAGCCAGCGGAGGTTAAATCCCAGATAAAGCTCTGGGATTGCTCACAGCCTTGGAGGGAGGGGGATGCAAACACTGAGAGGTTGCTGGAGGGATTTTAATTGCCTTGTGTTTATCGAGCTGGCTGTAAACACAGCAGGAGGTTGCTGCTCCTCCAGAGCCTTGGAGCCAAAGGTGTATCGATCCCAGGAGCTGTGGGACACAGGTACACGCTGGTGGAGATCTCAGCTGGCTTGTTTCCAGCTGAGGATGAAATTTCTCTGTGTCCTGCTCTTCCTCCTTGACTCGTGTCAAGCTGTAATGATTTTATAACCCAACTTTGTCAGCTGATTCCTCCCCAAAGCAAGAAGCCCAGTTGCTAGGAGTAGGGGAGGGGGGGGAACCTCAGGAATACTCATCTTCAGCAGTCCAACACTGCAGATAACATTGAGTCACTGCTGAAAGCCTCAAAGCAAAACAGATGTTCAGTTTCTAGTGAGTAAGTACTAAAGGTACCAGATGAGCAAAGTTTTAACTGAGGTGTTTAATTTGTGGTTGGCAACTGGGACAAAGCATGAGCAAACAAGGTGCAATGCAGAAATGGTCTCTCTCCTGTCTTACACATGCCAGTGTGTTTTCATAAAACTTTTTTTGTTCCATTTTTTTCCCCATTTTTTAAATATGTCCTTCCGGCTTGACTCATTCTCTCTGTAGTTGTAACCTTTAGTTCTGGGTGGGAATGCAATTATTTTGTGAGACATGAGACCAGTGGCAGGGTGAGTGGGCTCTTGCTGCTGCCTCTGTCATCTTGTTGTTTGACAAGTCACTTCTGCAGGAGCAGTTTGTGTCTCTGAAGTTGGGGATAATTACATGTGTTCTCAAAAATAAGGAAACTGGACTTAATGGTGCATCTGCTCAGCCTGACTTTTGAATTCATGAATGAGTAGAAAACTTGGAATGTGGCTGTCATGCAGCTGTTAGCCTTCAAGGAAGAGACAATTTTTGATGACTATATTCTTAAAAAAAAAAAATTAGGATGAGGACTGTGATCCCAGGATTCTGGGCTCGTTGGGCAGCCAGCACTGGGAGCTTCTTGAGCTGCTGCTGGTGGAGGTGTTGGGTTCCCATTGCTTTGGTCCCTGGTGAGAAACCTGCAGTGCAGTCTGGCTGTGTGAAACAGAGGTGCTGAATCCCTCTTACCACTCAGACCTGAGCAGGTGATAACATAAAAGGGAAGGAATCGTGTCCTGTCCCTCTTCTCAGCATCGTGGGCAGCAGGAATGCTTGTGGAGTCCTCAGGTCCAATGAATACCTAACGTAAAACACATGAAAACCCTGAGAAAGAGGATCCTGTCAGAACTTCCCTCCTTGGTAAGTCCATAAATCAGCTCACTCTGTACTTTCTGGAGGAGTGACTCTCTGATCTTGGCTGCTCAGAACCACAGGAAGGACAGAACAGATTTTGGGTTGCTTTCCCTGGGGTGTGGGAAGTGGATTTGTACTGCTCAGCCCACGTGGGAGCTGAAGCCAAGGCTCCATCCCGCCAGTCCTGCAGGATTTAAGAGTTTTTGGCAAGTTCTAGATGATTTCTATTAAGAAAAAGGCTTTTTGGATCTCTTTTGAGGGTGCCTCCCTTTGGAGGCTTTCTCAAGAGCCCATGTGCTGAGCACTTAATCTTCCACCCCACTTAAGGGAAGAGGGGCAGACACCAAACCCTGTTGGCACCTTATTTCACTTAATTCTCGCATTTAATTGTTCTTCCTTCGGCTTTTAAGAGAGTCTCTGCCAAAATCAAGAAGCTAAAAATTAAAGTAATTATTGTGGTGATGGAAGCAATCAAAGAGGCCACCAGGCTCCTGGTCTGTGTGCTGTGGAGGAAGGAGCAGACTGGGGCTGAGCTCATCTCCTGGGACACGCTGAGCTCCAAGAGTTAATTTTGTTCCAGACTTCTCTGTCCATGAGTAATCCATTTGTGCTGGGAGGAAATGGCAAGTTCTTGCAGCGAGGACAGGCTTCACTGCTGGAGAAAATGATGCCTATTTATCATATGATGCTCTCTGTGCCTTTTTTTATTTGTCCTTCATCTGAACTAAGCTCTTTGGTGGTGAGCTTCCCTGTCTGACAGCAGATTTTGTCGAGGCCTACAAGTGTTTTTCTTTCCTGCGTTTGCTCTTTCCCTGCAATTCCTCACACAGCCCCAGGCACCAGTTTGTGCTGGGCCCACCCAGCTGGGAAGGAGCTGAGCAGGAAAGGACCTGGGAGTCCTGCTGGACATCAAATTCACCCTGAGGCAGCAATGTGCCCAAAAGGGACAGTGGTGGCCTGGGCTGTGTGAGACAAAACCCTTCCAGCAGCTCCAGGGAGGGGATCCTGCCCCTCTGCTCAGCACTGGTGAGGCCACACCTGGAGCACTTTGTCCCTCCAGGACAAGAGGGACATGGACACACTGGGGAGAGCCCAGTGAGGGGGAAAGGCTGGGAGAGCTGGGACTGCTCAGCCTGGAGAAGAGAAGGCTCCGGGGGCCTCATCCCTGTCCATCAACACCTGCAGGGAGGGGGCAGAGAGGACAGAGCCAGTGGTGGCCAGGGACAGGACAAGGGGCCACGGGCACACACTGAGCACAGGAGGGTCCCTGTGAACAGCAGGGAACACCTTTTGGCTGTGGGGGTGACTGAGCATGGGCACAGGTCATCCAGGGAAGTTGTGGAGTCTCCATCTTTGGGGATATTCAGCATTTATCTGTCTACAGCCATGGGCAGCTGGCTCTGTGTGGACCAGAGAATCTCCAGAAGTTTCTTCTCACCTCCACCACTCAGTGATTCTGAGACACACAGATCAAGGTCCTCAGGAGATGCTGGGCTGAGCCCTCTGCAGGGGTGTGACTCGTGCAGCTACATTTGGCATCAAACAGCACTGTGTGATCACATCTCCTTTGCTGTAAGAATGTAAAATGGCTTAATAATTCTTCTCCTGCTGTTTTGGATTAATTTCTATCTTTATGCTATGTGTTTTCTTTGCTTGCTTCCTCCTTTCACCTTCCCAGCTGTCTCCTCAGAGCAAACTTCCGTGGCTCTTATTGTTCTGCTTGTTTTCATTCTCCTTCTTGGGTAAATGTTTGGTGGATTTTTTTTTAAGTGTGGTTTCCTAAAGCTCTGCAAAACTCTCTTTCCCTGCTGCATTTTAAAGTATTAGTTGCAAAAGAAAGGGCGAGGAGCCTTAATTCAGGTGCATGTCTTCCTTTATCTGCTTTTCTTTTAAAAAGTGACTAAAGCCACTGATAAATAATGCTAATTTTTGCTGCCATCTGTGAATGCAGGACCAAGCTGTTTCAGAGCAGCATTTTTAGTGCTCTATCTGTTCGGGGGGTGGGAAGGAAAAAGGCTCTTTGCTTTAGCAGCAATAACCTATCTCCCACAAGATGTAGTCTGTGCTCCCATCTACCACTAAAACCCAAAGCAAACAAAGATTCGTGCAGAGGCAGGAAACCTTTTGGGTGTAATTGCTGGGAGGTCTTTGCTTTCGTGATTTTTGGGTTCACCCAGAAAGGCAGCGAGCGGGGCTGCGGTTCGCTGGGGTGGATTTGTGATGAGCTCTCACTGGGCTTTAATTGGACGTTTTTGGCAGCTCTGGGAGTTTCAAACAGCCTCTGCAAGAGTCTCCTGGCCACGCTGAGTGAAAATGTCCCAGGCAGGGAGGGAGGGAAGGAGGGAGGGAAGGGCTGGTGTGTGGTGCAGGCACAGCTGAGCTACGCCCTGCTGACAGCCCTGCCTCCAGGCTCCTTTATTTTGGCCTCAAGCCTTAGTTTACATAATCCTGCCCTGATCCCTCATCTTCTGCATGGATCAGCCTTAGAAGACCCTCCAGTTTGACCAGATCAAACTGGGAAGCAGGTCTCTCCCATCATCTAAGCCAAGAAGTGCTGGTGTTGCTGGAAGCAGGTGGCTTTGGCTGTATCAGAAGACCTCACCAGTGCCAGGACTTGATTTTGGGGCTCTTTTGGAGGCTGAAAAAAAGAAATCAAACCTTGAATGTGGTCTGGAGAGCTATGGAACAGGTCTGGCTCCTGGAGCCTGTGTATTGAATAGGTGCAACCCTACATGAGGGAGGTCTCACCTGCAGAGTCCCTGTGGCTTTTTCTTAAGTGTTTATCTCTGGGTTGTGTGAGTTTCCCAAACCAGAATTGGACTGTGATTTAGGATCAGTTTCCCAAACCAGAATTGGACTGTGATTTAGGATCAGTTTCCCAAACCAGAATTGGACTGTGATTTAGGACCAGTTTCCCAAACCAGAATTGGACTGTGATTTAGGACCAGTTTCCCAAACCAGAATTGGACTGTGATTTAGGATCAGGTCTTTAGGGAAGCTTGTCACAACAATGTGTAATAGCATAATAAACCCCTAACTGCTTCACTTTAATGTGTCAAATGACTCATTTACAGTGTCATCTGGGAGAGATGAGGCTCTATGAGATAAGTAAGACTTGCATGGGGAGGGAATATTGAGTAATGGACCCACAGCTATAATTGGAGGAGGAATAGATCTTCCATTTCAGATCTGAGGAAGTGGTTTATCTGCCCAGTCTGTAAGTGGATGATTCTTCTCTCAACTTCCTCCACATATTCCCCACTTCCTCTGTGTAATATTCCTGTTATTTATAACTGCTGCATTCGATCCTAGAGGCAGATGCTGCCTGCATTTCTGTATTATATAGAAGTTGAGGTCCAACAGTTGGGAGACAGTCCTGACCTTCTGGGAGCAAAGAATTGACATGGAAGCAGGGAAAACATTTATGTCCCTATAACTAACCCCCTTTTCTCTATGTTTATCATGTCTGAATATAGAGCAGCCCTGTCCATCTCTTCCCATCCCAGAGGAAGCCAGGGAAGTGGCAGACAGACATACAAAGGATTATTATATTTGATCAGGCTTGGAAATAGGCTGGAGATAAAGCCCTTGGTGTTTACTGGACCATTAAACATTTATTATCATCTCTCCAGCGTGCTGGTGGTGCTGTAAATAACAGCTGTGACAAAAGAGTGGGGTCAGCAGTTGCCTTTTGCACCGATGTTTGTAAATGCAGAAGCAGGTCCTGTGATTTTGAAGAGCTTGGTTGGGGGGAACATCTGCCCAGAGGCCGTGGAGAAAAGGGACAGAAGAGCCAGCAGGCCAGAGCTCCTCTTTATCACAAGGAAATGCTGAAATCGTAGGAAATGGGAGAATTTAAACAACAGTGAAAAAAAGATTAGGGCCAGAGTTAGGAGTTAATTTCTCCCTGCCCTTCCTAACAAAAATACTTAATGCGCTCGGATCAGAACAGCTTTTGGATCTGGATTTAATTAGGTGGAAGGAGGGTTTGGGCCTCTCTCCCCCAGCTCAGCCATGATCCACGAGGCATTTCCATCATCAGACTTTTATTTCCCTTTCCCCCATTCCCAGGTTTTTGCAGGGAGAGGGGAAGAGTCGCCGCAGGGCTGGAACTCGGCTCGTGGGGCCTGAGCTGCAGCACCTGGTTGGATGATGGGGCTTTTGAAAGGGGGAATATGAAGGGATTACTCTGTTGCTGGGAGGCCACAGCCTGGTGATTCCTACTGCAGGCAATCCCTCTGAAGTCAATGAGATTGGAAAGCGTGTAAATCAGTGTGGAATTCTGCGTTTTCCTGGAAAAGTGTGGGGGGATATTTGTTTTACTTGCATATAAATTACTTCTAATAAGGCTCCACAGACACGACTGATCCTTCTCATCACGCTGTTGCTCCTTCCAGTCCCAGAGTCGCTCTCGCTGCCCTCTCATTTTTAAATAATTTTGCAAAAAAAGCCTCCTGCGTGGGAATTCTCTGTGGTTGTGAAGCGTTGCTGGGAATGACTCAGGCGGGAGCGAGTCCTCGTGCGCTTGGGACCCGCGGTGTGAGCGGAGAAAGGAGACAGGCTTGTTTTCACACTCTCTCATTTTGTGTCTCTGACATGCTTCTGTTCCACCATTCAGATGTCACCAGGCTGAGGGATAATTAGAGGGAGCCTGTTTTGCTGCAGAGCCGGATTGGGAATCCACATTGCCGTGAGCAGGCTGGGTTATTTGTTGGGGAATGCAAAGTGGTGGAGTGGGTGTCCAGGGAGCACTGCTGCACCACCAGCGAGAAGATGCTCTGCTGCTCCTTCCCTGTGCCTGCAGAATGCATCTCATTTCTGCAACTTAAAATAAATCCATAGAAACACAGAATGGTTTGGGTTGGAAGGGATCTTCAAGATGGTTTCGTTCCAAGACGAGTGGCAGGGACACCTTCCGCTAAACCAGGTTGCTCCAATCCCTATCCAGTCTGGCCTTGGACACTTCCAGGGATGTTGGATGTGAGGATATTGGTTTTTTCAGTGGTGCTTTCTAGCCTGGCAGTCTCCATCACCTTCACCAAAATGTTTAAGGGATACCTGGAAGCTGCTGTTGGAGCTCTCGGGCATCGGTTCCGCTGCTGCCTTTGCTGTGGGTGGGTGTTTTGGGTGCTCCTTCTGTGTGAGGCTTTAATGCCCTGATAAAGCATTAGAGCAAAGAGCAGCAGCTTTTCTCTTGCCCCATTGAGGAGGGCGTTGAATTTTGCCAGATGTTCTCACGGTACAGGTGGTTTCAGCTGTTTTAGGCTCACCTTACCTTAAAAAATGCACCTTGCCTGTTTGTGCTTTGCACAGCATGTGGAAGATGCTACCACCTTGAAAGTGACATCTAAAAGTGGAGGAGTCCTACAGAAAGTAACTGAGGAGGCAAATAGGAATAACTGAGGAGGGAACCAGGTCCCCTGAAGCTGGTTGCCAAGGGAATAATTCACTTGTCTCTCCCCCAGCCTGATGGAATATTGTTTTCCTCTCCTCCTTGCCAGCATACCCACAGAGGAGCCACTCTCACTCCTGTAGATGCTTTAACTGATACATTCCTAATTCCGCCTTGGGGCTGTTTTCATGAGCAGAGGAGCCTTTGAAGGCACCTTCTCCTTTTCCAGGCCTCCAGAAGGGTTTGTGCTGCCCAGAGGTTTGTCCTCTCTTCCCACTGGTGCTGGCTGGCCTGATGAGTACCTGTCTCCTGCCCACAAACTTTCACTTTCTTCTCCAAAAATAAGGGCACTTTTAAGGCAGCAGGCTAGATTTGGATGTAAAATCTTGCAGAAAAGGAGATCTTTCCAGCTTCAGGCCAAGTGATGTGTGTTCTTTGGTGTCCTCTCTGCAAAACAGAACAATTTAAGACTCATTTTTTTGTTGTTAATTAACTGCTGCTGTATTAACAGGCTGTGTAAACTTGGGTTATTCCCTGAAATATGAGCTGTGGTCTTCAGTCTTCTCCTTGACCATAGCCCTGTCTTCTGCAAGCTTGTTTTCCTCCATCTGAGCTTGGAATACTTGGATAAACTTATTTTATATGAGGACTACATTAATGGCTGGGACAATCTCAGTTTAATGGGACAATCCCAGTCATCCACAACAGAACCCAAGCATTTTGGGGCAGAAAAAAAGCTGTTTCATCTTGGCACAAGCCGCTCACTGGGTGTTCCTCTCTTCCAGGGTGCTTTGAGAATAATCATCAGCCTTAACAAGGATTGATTGTGTGTTCCTCATCCTCCTGGTTTGGTATTAATTGGACAAAGCTTTGGCCGTCGTGTTGGGGAGGCGAAGAGGTGAAGGAACGTCCCTTTCAAGGTACAGTGGAGGCGTGGATGAGATGTCTGGGGAGTGGAGCTGCTGCTGGTGTAGCCTTTGGAGGTTCCAGGGTGCACAGCTTCCTCATGGATTCACATCTCTCAATCCTACACGGAGAAATCTGCACTCCATCATTCCCTTGTTCAATCCTAATGAGCACAGTGTTCTTAGTGTTGGCTTTGTTTTGGTGCAAACTTGGAAAAATCCAGTGTTTTCTCTTCATTTACTTTAAAGAATCTTTCATTTTTGAAACTTTTGGATTGTGTCACAAGTAGAGTTTGGGCATCAATATTTGTACTAAGTAAGTTTCTTTTTCTTGTCTAGACAAGCCAGTATTAGACTAAAGAATACTGAATTAGTATTAGACTGAAATATATTCTTACCTTGGTGCAGATGGGCACAGAATTCTTGCATGAGTGATTTAAAAAGGAGGGGGGAAAAAAAAAGCCCAGAGTCTTTTTGAGGAAAGGAAGGCTGTGGAGTAAGAAGGAAGGTTCCAGAGTAAGAAGAATCACTCAGGACATTGGTGAATTAAAACCCAACATCCATCAGGGAGTTTGTGGGAAGTTTTTCTGGTCGAAGTTCTTCCCGTGGTCTGACCTGTGGAAAAGATTGAGGAATGCTTTTAAAAATTAAAAATAAAAGCCCTACTGTAAGATTTCTTGTTGGGTGTTTCGAAGGATTCATTCCAGCTCAGGTGGGTTCAGTGCTGGGATGGTGCTGCTGGAGTAGCAAAGGGAGATGTGCCTGTGAAACCTGGGATTTGTATAAACAAGGTCTTTTCCTAAAGCATTTCTTGTTGCTGTGGCTTTCACAGGTTCACCCTGTCTGGAGAAGTAGTTTGTATTTGTGGTTTGGTATTTCCTTAAAGCCTCCACACAAGGTCCTGCCGACACTGCCTGCTTCACAAACACAACCAATTTCTGGTTTCATATAAAAATTCTTTGAACTCATTGCAAATCTGACTTGATACCTCAGTGCCAAACTGAAGCCAGTCCTAACTTTTAGGGTTGACTAAATCCTTCCCTTGGAATCTGTGTGATATTTAGCAGTGAGTTTCAGATCTGTTTGTGTGTGTTCCTCTCTGTACTTCACTGAATTTCAGGTTGTGTTTTGCTACCTGTGTTTTTAAGTTTTGGGGTTTTTTTTCTTGCTTACTTTTTGATTTGGGGAAACTCCTGTTGAGGTCAAGAGCTGAATGAATCCCAGTAATTAGGGTTGTCCTGTGCAGGGCCAGGAGCTGGACTTGGATGATCCTTGTGGGTCCCTTCCCACTCAGGTTATTCTTTGATTATAATTTACTGAGAAGTGGCCAACTGTCCTAGGAGAAAGACTTTGTCTTTGGTGCCTGCTTTCTCCATAGCTGATCCAGAAAAGGATTAAAATCAATGAGACTGAAGCCTCAGAAGTAATTAATGTATGATGCTCAGCATAAACATTAATAGACTAAGCTCCATTTATTTTTGTGTTTTTGCTAGTGTAAGAAAAGGATTTTTTAGAGAAGCAGGAGCTTGGATGTGCCTGTCAGGACTTCTGAGCTGTTTGGGGTTGGAATTCAGTGGCCAGCTGGAATCCTGAAGCTGCTGGGATTGGCAGGATGTGCCTGGAGCCACGTGAAGAGGAGTGGCCATGGGCTGCTCACTGTGGCCACTGTGGCCACTGTGTGACTGGCCAGGTGAAATGGTCCCAACAGAATTGTTTGTGTGTGAGGGGTTTGTCTTGCATGATCCCCATGTGGATGTGACTGTGTTGGGTGAAGTGAAATAGTCCTCAGCAAATTCCTTTTAAAATTTGGATTAAAACAGCAGCTTCTTAAAAAGAGTCCTTTTGGAATAAGGCAGCAAAGTCCACGCTGAGGTCATGGGACTTGTTCAGCTGCCTCAGGCAGTGTGGGATTCTAGGTGGGATTCAGAGATGGAGTGTCAGAGGTGTCCATCATACCCAGAGCCTCTTGACTCCCATCCTACTGGAAAGGCATTTTGGGCTGAGTGTTTTTTCTCTCCCTAAAATGGGGTTATGAGACAGCTGATGGGAGCTGGAAGGGCTTGTGCACCCATTTCTGCTTGTGTTTCATTATCCATCACTTCCTGATTGGTGTCACAGAGCCAGAGCATTCAGATTTGGATTATGTGGGGGGAAAGTGATGCATGGAGCCCATACAAAGCTGCCCACTCAGATTTCTGGGCTTTGTTTGCACAGGTCACATTCACTTGTCACAAGTTACTGTCTTCTTTTTGTCTGCTGTTTCAGCAGTGTCACACATTTGTTCCAGCTCAGGCACAGTAGCAGTAGTGCTGGCAGAGCAGGGAGCCTGTGTTTGCACAGCACAGGTGAGAAGACTTCTGAATTTAGATCTGAAATGTTGATTATATCCTAAAATGTTCTTCTTGTGCAATTGGAAACCTTGGGATCCTGGACATCGTAGTGCTCCCAGCTCAAGCCAAGTGATGTGTGTTCTTTGGTGTCCTCTCTGCAAAACAGAAGAATTTAAGACTCACTTTTTTGTATGTTCATTAACTGCTGCTGTATATGGCATCTCTGGTCTGAAATCAAAATTGGTTTGAAATGCATTCCTGGAGGAGGGGAAGGAGGGTGGGAGGTAGAAACAGACCCACTACCAAACAGGTGCTGTCTGTCCCAGAGGGTATGAGTGGGAATTGTAGAATATTTGGTTGGAAAGGTTCTTTAAAGATCATCTCATTCCACCCCCTGCCATGGGCAGGGCCACCTTCCACCATCCCAGGTTGCTCCAAGCCCCGTCCAACCTGGCCTTGGACACTTCCAGGGATCCAGGGGCAGCCACAGCTTCTCTGGGCACCCAGTTCCAGAGTCTCACCACTCTCATAGTCAAGAAATTCCTCCTAAAATATGGGTTCACCCAGTTTTTTCCATGATAATTATTTTCATGATCCCAGCAGGTTTGCAGGAAGGGTAGGGGGGAAGCATTCCTGATGCCATGCAAAACCTGGAATGGGAATGTGGGCAGGATCATCTTCTCCAGGTCCTTAGACCACCAGCCCTGCCTTAGGCTCACAGAAATAGTTTTGTTCAGGAAAATCAAGGGCCTTGTTCAGAAATGCTGGAATTTCTTTGGAAATTCAGCTTTCAGAATCCGCAGAGAAGCCACCTCTGCTCCCAGCAGCAGCGGGTCGGAAGCTGGGTTTTTTGGGATTGCTGCCAAGAAAGATTTCTTGGAAACCTTTCTGTGTGCAGTGTGAACAGCAGGACAGGAGGTCTGGGTTTGAGCTCTCAATGATAAAACCAGGGAGGTTTTGGCAGGGCTGTGTTCAGATGCCTCATTCTTGGCCTTCCTCCTTGGGGTGTACGGGCAAACTCCTGCCTGGGCTGGCTCAGAAACTTCCATCTGACTTCGTAGCAAAGCTGAATTTTCCACTGACTAGGAAAATTTTTCGGACTGAAACAGCTCTCTAATTTTTTGGATGGATTTCTCCAACCCATTGACTACACCCAGTCTGGTTTTTTGAATGAAACTAGTGCCGAACCTTCCCTGCAGGGGCAAGAATTTTCATAAAATCATGAAATGGCTTGGATTGGAAGGGACCTTAGAGACCATCTGTTCCAACACAGGGACATCCTCCACTAGGTCAGGTTGCTCCAAGCCCCATCCAGCCTGGGGATTCCCTGAAACCATCCCTGATTTTATGATTCTTTGAAAATGGATGAAGCTGTAGCCTGGAGTATCAACTACTCCTTAACCCAGATCAAACTTTCCCTTTTTTTCTGTACAGGTTCCCCATTGCTCTCTCTGAATCCCTTCTTTCTAATTTTTTTTTTTTTTTGGGAAACTATAAAATTTATGTGGAAAAGGAAGGAAAATCTCTTTCTTACTGCAAGGGCCAGGTCAGCATCTTTTTTTAAAATCCCTGTGAGAGCAATTTGTCAGAAAACCTTGTGGGAAGCACAGAGCTTGAGCCTAGTGCAGCCAAGCTGAGCTTAAACACTCCCTTGATTTGAGCTCCTATCACCAGCAGGAACAGAAATCTTTTTATCAGTGACTCTACAGGATAAGAAGGAGAATTTCCCAAAGGATGGGCTTCTTCCCTAAGTTTCATTCTCCAAGGAGGCCCTGAGAAAAGCAGATCCACTGGGAAGTTGGTAGCTCCAGACAAGTAGGTGCATGCACTGGTGTGCATTCTCACCTGTAGGTACACAGGGAGCTTTCCCAAATTGCCCAGAACCTGAGAAAATGGAGATAAAATCAAAAAGGCAATTGCAGTTAATTACACTTTCAAGGCAACTGGAGATTGGTTGGAATCCTGTGGGATTTCTGAGGCCTCCCAGTGCAATTTCAGGTGCAGTGTGGAAGGTGCAGGAAGGTTTGGTGTCTGTGGTTGGAGATGTCTCAGTTGTGACTGTCACCTCTGGCTGTTGGGCTGTGCATGGCACAGATGTCACCAGCAAAACACAGCTATTGCCTCATGGCAAATTCTTCCCAGAAATCATGAGTTTCAAGTTAAAAAAAATAAAAAAAGGCATTTTTGTGCATGACTGAACTTTGTTGTTCTTTTTCCACATACACACTTTTCCATTCCTTCCCATCCTGACCAAAGCCTGGCCTGAATTTTGTGTTTTGGGCTGTGGAAAGAATCCACATTCCAAGAAATCTTGGATATCTCCAGTTTGTAGAGGAATTGGGGTATGACCAAAGAAGTGCCAGATGTGGGACGTTCAGGGGGTTGCAGGTGAGCTGGTGTGAAGTAACAGGTGTAAAAATCCATCATGTCAGTTAAATGTCTTATTTTCTATGATGTGAGCTTGGAAAATTAAAGGAAGAGCCTAACTTTTAACTCCAGAAGAACCAAAGTCTTGAGGGATTCAGCAGTGGGAGTCACAAAATACATAAAGCTGTATGGGAGAGTATTTCTTGCTGTGCCTTTCTGTTCCTCTGGGAATTTGGGTCAAAAAATGCTCTGCTAACTTCGGAATTTTGCTTGACCCAACCTTTGGGTCTCCAAACACATTGTAACCATGTCCCATCAAACTCCTTATTACCTGAAAATGCACTTTTTGGGAGGTCCATGTGAGTATTGTTCAGGCCTAGACTTCACCACTAGCAGAAACACGTGATGTTTTTCAAAAGGTAACACAGACCTGATTTTATTCCCTTAAGATGGCAAATCTTTCTTCAAAGAATCATGAATTAAACAAGACAGTGCCTCACAGCGGGTATTAAGGAAAAATAATAATTTTTAAGAGGCCTTTGGAATGGTCTTTCCCTCTGGCATCTTCACTCAGGTTCTGCAATCAGTAATTCAGAGGAGGTTTTGTGGGGAGGCGAGATGCAGGAGTTGATATGACTTCCCCAAGGGTGAGAACTTTGAGAGCTGGGACCTGAGCATTAATCTCTCTAATTCCAGCTCAGCACTTCACTGTGAGATCATTACTTTGTGTGATTAATCTGTGCAATGCCTCCAAAGCCTCTAAAACCATAATGCTACACATGCATTGAGGAATGTTGCTGCCAGCTGGAGTATTTGGGAGTCTCTTGGCATCCCTGAGACCTTTTTGCTTCAACTTTGAATACAGGGAAGCATTCCCTGGCCTTGGTTGGTCTTACTCTGTTCTACTCATCAGGGCTGATGTCTGTCTTCTGTTTTCAACAGGGACAAAGAGTTCTGAGTGCAAAAATCAGCTGAAATGCATTTAATAAGTGCAGGTACAACTGCAGCCATGGCAGCATCATTCAGAGTTTTCTTGCAGTGATGAGTAACCTGTTTTGTTCTTAAAACTCATTTCCTAAAGACAGGAGAACAATGACAGGACACAGTCTGTGTTTATAGGCCCCTCCATCCCAAATAACCTTCAGAACCTCTGAGCATTTCCAGCCACATTTGAGAAACTTCAAAATCTTCCAATCTTGTGAAAACTGAGTAGCAGTGGGGAGGGGGCTGAGTGAAGAGACCTTGAGACTTCCCAGACTTGATCCAAATTCCGCACTGTGAATTTACTTCTGAGGTAATCCATGTCTGATTTTTAGGACGTTGCCAACTCCTCGGTTGAGGTCATGGTATTAGCAAAGAGCGTGATGCTGGGCAGTCACTTTGTCCTTCCGCTGTGCTAACCCCAATTTTGTGTAGGATGACTTCATCCCCCCTTCTCCCAGAGGCACGTGCTGCCTCTTGCACATTAACAGATTCACCAGCAGCACCTCACACATCTCAAACTCTTTGTGAATCCCATCGGCGCCCAGAGCCCCGGGAGTATCTGATGCATCACGTTGCAAAGTGTGAAATTGAAGATTCAGCCCCACTTTGATGCTTTGGCTCTGTGAGCAGCAGAACTAATGTGGCTCAGCATACTAATGAGGGAGGTATTTATTGTTCAGGGCCTGGCTGGTGCTGAGCTTCACCCTTGAAAAATTCCTGGGAGGATGGTCTTCCTCTCGGGATGGGCATCGTGGAGTCCTTGGCAAACAACTTGGCATGGCAGTGGCAGGGGAAAAAAGCCCAAATTTCAAGGAAATAGCAAAAAAAAATTATCATTTATAAAATTATTAACATTATTTTTAA